>VDFB02188753.1:0-25347 GCA_007258455.2 Sequoia sempervirens
CCATCCATGGTATCCAACTCTCATATTAACCATGTATTGGCAACAACTCTTTGCAATAAGGACTCTAAGGGAACTCTATCATGATGGGCACATCTAGGTAAGGTTAACTTTGGTATCAATGAAAAAGGAAAAAAATCCAGGGGTTACATTCAAGTGCCTGCATCTTAGCAAAACAAATCCTCCAAGTACGATATCATTGGAACATCATGATAGCAAAAACATCTATATCAAAACCAATAGTGTTTATATCAGCACCACTAGGTGGTTCAACATGAGCATAAACTTTCAAAAAATAAATAAATAAATAAATAATCAAGAAAATAGTCAAGAGAAAAATCATCCTCTAGTGAAAACCACTTAGGTGGTGTTTTGGACATGTACCATGATGAAAGCCTAGAAAATAGGAATTATGAGTAGAATCGAGCATCTATGTGCACCATTTTAGGTGGAATTATCTCATCCTATCCATAATAAATCTTGCATTCCATCCATCTTTTCCGTCATAAATCCATGATTCATAATCCAATCCATTTTCATGCAATCTAACCTATCTTGATCTTGTCAAAGGTTCATTATGTACTCTACACTTGCTTATGGTAAACATCTTGACATGGGTCACTATCATTGATCGTATCATAACCAACATTATTTGAGCCATGAGTCATTTTCCAAAGCATACTCTATCCAAACATGTTATCCTATGACAAGATAATGCTTAGAATCCTTCGCATACCCATGCATCAATCCATTCATTTATAAGAAAAAATATAAATCACTAGCCCATGACATATTTTGATGAGAAGATGTTCCATATTAAGATCTATCTTTTATCAATCATCAATCCAAATGATTAATATCAGTTACATCTACCTTGCACTTCAAAATCACATAAAATCATTCCAATAGATTTTGTTCCAAGCCTAGCTTCAAAATTTTGATCTATCTTATCCAATCAATCCATCATCATCTTGGGATATATCATTTCCCAATCCTTGTGATGTTCAAAACTATCCTTGTATTGTTGTGCATCCTCAACAATGTTATCACTATCAATAATTTATGAATTAGATCAATCAATCCTAGCTTGGTTTTCAACAAAATCCCAAAATAGATAAATGAAATTGTCACATATCGATACACTCGTCAACATCGTGCAAAAAATCCTAAACATTCAAAACATCTTCAAAACACCAAAAACATCCAAATCACATCCAAATCCATAAACAGGTCTAAAACATAAAAATAAGTCAAAAACACCTTGTCAAACTACGTTGTCTCTAAGCTTGAATGTAGGTAAGACCATCATTGATGCGCCTGCGAGGTATTAGGTCAGTCTTTAGGAGTCTGTCATAATAAATTGACAATCGATCAATGTTCATATCTCATCAATAAATGGTTACTGGTCAAAGTCAGTTGAACTACATAGTCTCTATGTGTATAACATAGGCAAGGCTAATATTTGATGAGCCCCTGAGCCCCTGAGCCCCTAGGCCAATCTTCCCTTAGGTGTTGGTCTAAATCTCAGAAAATGCAAAAAAAATTAAAAACTTAGAAAACTCAAAAACATTTGAATTCTTGGAAAACACAAAAAACATTTGAGAAGTCTTGAAAAACCTAAACAACATCAAATATGCTCAAAAAACAAAAAATAGCCTCAATTTTTTTTAAAAACTCAAAACATTGTAAAACACCTAAAAAGACCAAAATAGCCTCAAAATGTTGTAAAATACCAAAAACATTGAAATAGTCAAAAAAATCCAAAACCACCCATCCCATTTTTCTTGCACCGCAATAAACTTCCATCCATAATAAATAGATCATCACCTTCAACCTTTGGAAAAAAAATAGAAACAAGTACATCAACAAAAGTAGAACCTTTAAATGCAATAAATAAATAAATAAATTAAAGTCTTGATCATTATCAAACATGTCAATGAAACTTTATATCAATGATCTTTCAAACAACCTATCAACCTACCAGTATCCACTAACATTTCCTAGGATATATCCTTCCCACAATGGGCATTATCATTGGAAATCACTTTGGATTCTTATCCTCTAAATAGAACACACCCATTTGGCAAGAGATATGAATAACATTGATTGTTTGTTTGAATTTTGATATTTTCTTATGATTTATTGTATTGACCCATTCCAAGGACCTCTCAATGATGTCTATAAAAATGATTTAGAGAGAAAGGAATGGGGAATTTATCATTATCTTTCATTTGATGTGCTTTTAGGATGTTCTTGTAATATAACCTTAGCTAATACTTGCTTTGTTGTGTGCAGGGAGGTCATTTTGAAAATTTTTTTTACTATTGTGTATGCTTTGGTCTGAGATTTTTTAAACTTCTAAACTACATTCCAACAAGGTTTATGTATGTTAGGTGTGAGCAAGGATGATCCTATCTATTTGCAGAGTCAAATTCCATCACATTAGATACAATGCCATCCTGGTTATCAATACCTTGATGTATCATCTCTATGTGTTCTAACAAGAATACAGAATGAAATGATGAAGTATCCCAATCCATGAAACAATAAAATCATAAATCTCATCACCATATCCAATAAAGTTTTGGATAATCATAGGATTTTTGTACTTCTAAATCAATATGAAAAACAATGGTTAATCAATGTTCATCTCATTCCGCTACATTCTCATTCTTTTTATTTTTCTATCTCTACTAGCATTTCTATCCAAGTATCAAATATGTGTGATAGATATCAAAATATACATGAGGTTACCCATGGTTAAAGGTTGTCTATACATCATAAAAAAATTCTACATCAAATATTTGATCTTTCTAAAGAAGTATCTTTACATCCTCTCTAACTTGAACCTATGTTGAACCTTTATCATGATATCGACTGAAAAATTAAAATTTATACCCGATATTTTGAGGGGGTAGGGTGCCAACCTAATTCCTTCCACTAGGGCAACAATGGGGCATTCAAAAAAATCAGGAATTTTTAATTTTTTTATTTGAGTAGTAGCATTAATTCGAAAAGTTTCAGTCTTTGAAGCAATGTAACAGGTGCCTCACTTCAAAGAGGGGGAAAATGTAGACACCTAAAATTGTCTTGACTAATATTGCACAACTAAATTTGAATACTAACACCATTTCATCCTAAATCACCTCTTTTCGACCATTTAATTAAATAATCTTCATTATTTAATTAAATTCATCATTTTCTCCTATTAATCAAATGATCAATATTATTTGGCTAATTCATCCCCTTTCACACTAATTTGCATATTATTTAATTAGGTTTAATGCAAATTATTTAATTATATTTCTTATGTCTTCTCATTTAATTAAATAACATTTATTATTTAGTTAAATGTCATTAAACACCTTTTATTAAATAAAGTTACTTATTTAATGAAACCCCTGATTTCACCCATCTTACAAAATTAAAACATTATTTTAATTATCTAAATAGCTGATTTCTCTCACCCTCCCAATTGCATGTGAATTTTCCCCTCGAATATTCCTCCATTTGAATGGGAATATCTTTCAACAAACTTCCTAACAACTTCCTAATTTTTAGGAAGTGTGCTTCTTTGAATTAATGAGACATTGATTAAATCCTTGGTCCTTGTCAACTTGCATTCTCATCCATTGACAAGAATCCTTGATCCATGCCTTCACCTCTCATTTCTTCTCATCCATTGATTGATAAAATCAATCCTGACCATTGATTCAAACATTTCTCCTATAAATACTCCTCATTTATTTGAAAAAAGGACCTACTTCTATTTTAGCAAAGTTATGCTACACATTTGCATACTCACTTTCATGCATAAGGCATCCATTTCAACTTTTCATCAATTTTTAGCTTAGTTTTCATCAATATTAGCTTATTTTCATCAATGACACCCATCTAGGGATTGGGAAAGGGCTAACATTCCACATCAATGCAACAACAATCCCCCAATGAGACGAGGTTTGAGGAATTTAACTAGGTACCTTAATGGATTAATCAATAGTTTATGTTTAAATGACTTCTTCATTATTTGATGTTTTCAAGTATTCCATTGGGAGTATAGATTAATTAGTTAAGTATTGCTTAGAATCTATTGTAGCTGGTGTATTTAGCTTATGTTATGATTATACTCACACTATGTATAATTCTCATGGCTCATAGGGCTATCCTCATCAAAAAAGATGTGGATGGTCCCACTAGACACATATACATTATTTTATTTATCATAAACATGATAGGGGTTCCTTAGGTTGGCTAGATAGTGATAAATTCCATTTATTGAGTTTGTATAACTCTCCTATGAGGAATGATACACAACTTGATGAGGAAAAACTGAAGGAGTGATTAAAATGTGGGAGCCAATTTATAATGGCTAGGAACTCTCAAATGACTAGTTGAAGCTATTTGGTTATGATTCACCACCTCCTCTAATTGGTTTAATAGTTTTTGAAGTATAATAGTTTGAAAATGGTTGCATTTTTTATATTTTTCCCATTTAAGAATTCATCTTACCTAGAATTTTTAGGGTGTGATTCCATTTCCACCACTTTTTTAATGGTTAATATAAAATATATATTTACAAAGTAGTTTACTAGAAACTGGTTTATCAAAAATAAAATAAATGATCTCTTTCAAAATGAAAGAGAGAATAAATCCCCTTTACATATGTCTAGGGTAAATAAACACGTACTATCAATATTAAAGAAATAGTTTAGATTTAAGATTTAGGAATGACAATTAAATAAATAATGTGCAAACTCAATAAATGTTGAAATTGTTTAGTTGAAAAATAGTAAAAATTTCCATATAATGATCACTAATAATACAAAAAAAATAATGATTCTTATATGAATGCTTTAAAAGTAGTTAATTATGTTGGTGTTTTTTCCAATACACCCTTAGAATTCTCTAAAGAGTAGCCAACCCCTATAATTAAGAATCTTCAAGATGAATGGCCAACTTAACGAGTACAAAACTCTAAGGTATTTACTCCTTCACTTTTGGCCATTCATCTTGAAGATTCTTAATTATAGGGGTTGGATACCCTTTAGAGAATTCTAAGGTTGTACTAGAGAAAACACCAACAGACTGGTGACTCTGTTGGGGATAATTTCCATTCTCCAAACATAGATCCCTATATCATAGAGTCAAATGGTGTGGAAATTTTGAATATCTTGTTCAAATATTGAATAATTCTTGAACCTAGTAGAAGATTTGATTGCAACAAAGTTTGAAGGATATGAAAGTGACTCCGCTATGGAAGCAAACCCAAAACATGTTTTATTCTTGAAGAAACTTCACCCCATTTGAAGTTTAATCCTCCATAATAGGAGGTGGTGACCCTGACTAAAGGACTTGATAAAGAGTACATCAAAGATCCAAATCTGCAGATTTAAAGATGAAAGATGAATGGTTGCTGCAAAATTCCAGGTATTCTCATAGAATTGAAAAAAAATTGATCATGTTTGTAAGCAAATTATGAGAAATTTTCTATACTCAAAATGTAAATGATTCTCTATTAGGTGAAATAGCACTATATGAGGGAATAATAATGGTGCTTAGCATGCCTTTGAATGAGAATTGAAATTTGTCCATTATCATAAAGAAACATGTTATATTGTAAGCTCTTAAGCAAAATATATCAGAAGTGTGCATTGTGAAAGCTTAAGATTGTAATTACAAAAAGGAATTCGAATTACCTCGTAATTACAAAGAAAATTTTGTAATCCTCTTTCAAGGAATGAAAATGCATTCTCAAGTTGCACATTCTAGTGTAGATATGAATGTAACCATGCATAATGGACAACCTTTGTTGTGTCAGGGGAATTTCATTGCCGAGGGCTACAAAGCCATTAGTTTTGATAACATTTGTGGTTATCCAAATGTTGCACCACATTATATCAAAGATAGGATACCAAATTTCAATAGTACAAAAGTTGAATTAGCAAGAAAACACCTGCAAGAGTTTGTTGATATGATGGGATTTTATGAATTGGACTTTGAAGATGTTGTCATGAAATTATTTGTTCAATCCTTAAGAGGAGATGCAAGAGATTGGTTCTCTTATTTACTAGCATCCTACATACATTCATGGGAGGATTTCAAAGTAGTTTTCATGGAACAGTTTTGAGAAAGGATTGATCCAATCCTAATTAGAAAAAAATTCATGAGTATGGAGAAAGAAGAGGAGCTAGTTCCTTATTTCAATCTTAGATTCTCAAAGATAATAAGAGAGATCCCTGAGCATAAGACCAAATGATGTAAAATTCTTAGTGGTATACTTGGGTGAATTTTATAAAAATATGAGTTACCTCTTTAGGGACAAAGAGCCTACAACATTGCATCAAGCATATCAAATTGCCATAGATATTGAAAAAAAATTGAAGTATTCAATGATGAAGGGATATGCAACCACCGATATTGGTCATCCTAGTACATTTCATACCAATGCACCTAGTGGATCAATTAGTAGAAATTTATGCCAAGATGACAAGGGTTCTATTGTTCCAATTTCTTCATCATCACAATCTAAGAATCATAGTAAGCCCCAAGTTAAAAGCTCATAGTATCAAAGAAAAGTTGATCAGGTATGTTTAGTTGAGAGATTATATGAGATGATAAGGTATCGAGGGGAATCACCTTATGATCTGTTCTCCAGGTTTTTTGATACTTTGTTAAAGATACCCAAAAATTCCAAACTAGAAGACTCAATATGTATTTGATTTTTTTTATGAAATGTATCAATCAGGATTGAGTACTTTACCAAAAGAATTGAAGCCTCACAATTTGAGCTAAGTGATTGATTGGATAAGGATTGTAGAGGAAGCTAATAATGAATGCATATGACAAGTATTACCTTAGAATGTCACCACTAGCTACCATGATCAGGAGGATCAAATGTTGGTGCAAGCAAGGCAAGAGGATGTATCAAAATATGAACAATCGGCTAGTGACTATTTTTATTTCACAAGTGACATAGATGAAGATACACAATATGAAGAAAAGGAAATGGTGCATGATTTTCACCCTTGGGATGTCCTAGGTAGTGAGCAAATACAAGGGGTGTAGGGGGAAGTCCCACATCTTGATTTGATTAGAGACAATGATGCACAAACCAGTGACCAAGGTGATGAAATTGAACTGGTTTGGTTCTCTATCGATTATAATTCTTCTTATGAAATGGATATGGAATCTCTTGCTTCAAGTAGAATATATGTTGATAGCCTTGAAAGGGTACACTTTCTTGAGAGTGAACAATTTTCTTCATGTGAAGAGTTCTTAGAATGTGGATCAATAATCTTGAATACAAATAATGAAGATGATGTTGAGAATATTTCTCTTTGCTCTTCAAGTGATTACAATGACTTTGAATGCATTGATGATTCTAGGGATTGGGATTCTCATACTAAGAAGGCTAGGGTGCATGTGGCAACAATGAAGGTGTGGCAGAATCCCTTGTATGATGAACCCTCACCAGTATGTGAGATGATAAATGATGATCCTTACTAGTGTAGGAATAATCCACTCTTTGTTGAAAATTATGATGAGTTCTTGGCAAGTACCACTTGTGAATATGTTGGAAAGTGTACAAATGAGACAACAAGAAATAAATACCAGGCTTACATTAAGGTTTTTGACTCTATCATTGAGGACGGTAACCTCGATTCAATAGCTCCATAGTCACAAGAAAGATACAGTGGTACAAGTATTGGTGAAGTCACTTGCCCAAAAGTGAATGAGAAGATTGTATTTGATGACTACCAAGAGTGTAACTCAAATTTGCTGATAATTAAATGTGATAGTTGTTCATAGGGTGAAGAATTTGAAGATGAAGATATCATTGACCATGGTAATGATCCTGAATATAGTGCTAGTATTGAGGGAGATGTAGATGAACATACCCATGTTCCCATGGTACATGGTTATATGCTTGAAACAGTGGTTGAATTGGAAGCTATACATGATAATATGGATGACATATGCATGGATGAATAAAGGGGCCTATTCTTGGATGATCAAGTTGTGCATCCAGATGTGTATGTTGGTCCTAAAGCAGCATTGCTACATATTGATGAGGAGGAATGATTTGACAAGTCTTCAAATTATGTTGACATTACAAGATTGTTTGATCTATGTGGAGAGGGACTTAGGGGTGTAGATAGTATGAAGTATGATGTTAATCAATATGAATGTGCACTTGAATTATTTGTAGATTCCCCTCATCTTCTGGACCTTATCATGGATTTGTTTCCATCTAATGAGGATAACACTCCTGTCAAGCACAACGAAGGTGCTGCTAAATATGAATCATGTCTCTTTGATATTTCAAAAGCTTGGCCTAGCATAGAACAAAGCATCTATAAAGGATTTCAAATTGATGTACAAATTGAATGTGAGGGTAAAATTCATGATCAAGTGGAACATGAATGTTCTATCTTTCCAACTCAATTGGATAATTCTATACTGGAACAGGTTGATGAACAGGACAACATTACAGTAAGTGGGATTGATGGTCTCAACCATGATGATGTTGATTATTTAGGGATGCTTAACACACATGTTGATCCATTACAAGTAGAGCAAGACAATTTTTTTGACAGAGGAAAGAATTAGTCCTAAGTTCTTGGGGGCCATGGACCTCCAATTTGAGGATTGAAGCCAATTGTATAAAAGAGGCTTTTCAGAAGACAAATTTCATTATACAATTTTGTGATTAGTGTAGATAGGTTTGGTTTGGTGTGTTTCTTTTTGGATTTGTTTGGTTTCCTTGTCCAGGAAAGCTCCTATTTTTTGTGTTTTTGTCCAATTTTGCTTCAATCAGAAATTCTGGATTCTCACTATACCCACAGGGGATATACGTCCTTGAGTATAAGCCACTGATAGAGCTCTGAAAATCTTGCAAAATTTTGAACAAGTCATGACTTGGATCATGATTTCCAAGCTTTGTTTCCAAGGACGGGTTAGGGTTTTGGTATGTGAACCCTCTTTGATAAATGTCTATCCTAAAACCCTTTGGCATTTTAATTTTGCATTGACCTATTTGGTCAGTTAGCTGTCAAGTTAGTCATCACTTGATCCTTTGAATGTGTCTATTTACCAGCCCCTTTAATCTAAGAAAGATGGTCACCCCGTACATTCTCTCACACCAAATACTTATAAAGTTGGGTGAAATATTTCACCTCTAAAAGACTTAATTTAAAGTAATTTCTCTCAAGGGTCTAATTGTCATTAGCCTAGTCATGGTCCTATTTCAAGACTAACATTTGGAATGTGTAGGAATATGGCCCGTTGGATTTGAAGAGTAGATCTTTGTCCATCACATACGGCACAAGAATTAATGAATGACCATCAAAAGATGTGCAAGGTACACGATGTTTTGAAACATGTCCATGTTGTGGTGGGGATCGATCCTTGTCCAAGTGCTCAATCACTGATGATGGGGAGGATGATGGCTATTGTGCATAGTTAGAGTTTATTCCTAGTTGTTCATTACACACCTCATGAGATTTAATTAATTCCAACTAGAAAGCTTGCGAGGGTGATTAGATGATGCGTGGAGTTTCTCGACTGTCGTGCAGTGTGGAAAAGCCTGTAGACTAAATGACATGGTTCCCAAACAACAAGTTTTTATTGGAAAAGGTTGGAAAACTGTGGTCTCATAATTTCAAACCTGATATGACCTAATCTAAGCTGCTTGGTCTTCCATCTCATTCAGAAATCGATGACCAATATTCAAATATGAAAATAGGCATGTGATAGCCATTTCTACTCTGTGAGGAGTATGCATTAATGGAATGCATTCTACAGGAGTGATAAATTTGATTCTGGTTCATGTCAGGGATTAATTTCCTATCATCATTGTGAATGGTACAAGAATTTTCATGTACCTAGTGAATTAACAATGAAGATGTGGATGCTAGTGGTTGATTGCTTGCTCGCTCGTGTGATTTCCATCAAGCATTGAGGATTAGCATACCAAAATTTCCTATTAAATTAAGGTTCATGGCCTCTATTTTTTCCATTGCAATTGAGAGTGTGAATGTCAAAATTCCTAAAGTGTGAGTGTTTTCATGAAGCTATAGATAAGATGAGCAAGCCAGCTAATTCTGTGCTAGCAATGCGAAGGTCCCCAAGACTTCATATGCAGAAGTCTCATAATGATGCCTGAGAGCGCAAGAAAAATGTACCCATAGCTGCTAAAACTGTAAAAGAAAAGGGAAAGGAGGCTCGCAGTGAGAAATATACACCAAATCTTACCAGATGTATCCAAAGATTGAGGAGTTGGGTTACAACCATAGAAGAAACTAAGGAAAAAGAAAAAGAGTATGTGGATTTTATAAGGGGGATGCAAAGGAAGATTAGGTATGGTCGCGCTTCTTATGGAAGACAATATTCCCCCATTTCTATCAATGATATTCCTTTTAATAGTGAAACTGAAACTAACTCTGGCTACCAAAGATATCTTATGCTCCTAAATAAAATGGCAGCCCCAAGGGAGGAAGTGATAAAATTTGCACCAGTTTCTGTGAAAACTCCGAGTGGACGGGAAGTCCCAATGGTTGGCACTGATAAATATGAAGGAGTGGAGCTCTCTTCCCCACTTCCTGCAAGGATGCGTAGTAGTCGTGTGTATCATGGGTTTGGTTCTGGTATTGGTTCTATCTTTGGTTAAGAAATATGGTGTCTGGATTCTAAATTTTTGTGGTGATGGAGATATTGCTATAGTGGCGATGGTTAGCACTCTCTAGGTATGTGAGTTTTTTGTCTTTATGCTAATTTGGAATGCTTGGAGGCTGGTATGATGAAATTTTTTGGTTCAACATGGTTGGAATACAAATTCTCGCTGGTGGTTAAGGATCACTTTTGGTTGCATTGGCCAGTTCCCTTTTGGTGAATTGAAGTGAATTTTGTTTCCCTAGTTGAAGAAATGATTACAAGAAACCATGTGGTAAATTTTTGAAATGAAATTAGAATTTGGAATGAAATGAAATATCTTTGAAATGTAACTGTAATGAGCTCGAAGCTTGTTTCTTCCTTAGCATATAAAAGGGATTTCAAGGTTCATTATAGGGGTCGAATTTTGAGTCCAGTACAGGGTCTGGGTAATATTTAAATGCATAAGGGTTTACTGTAAAAAGAAAAAAAGAAAATGAATAGAATAGTAGGATTTTTATTGGGTTGAAGTCATAAATGTAATAGTCTTAAATTGGTTTTATGAAAATTATTGATATCAAAAAAAATCTTATCTCTAAAACATATACTCTCCTTTTGTAAATTTTTCTGAGTCATGAATGAAAATATCAAGGGTATTATTGTTCGTCTTCAAGTGTTTAAATGAATGTGTGTCCTTATTTATGCTACAACTCAAAGGATTGATTAAATGCTTAACGAGGGTCATAGATTTGTGAAAATTTGTAGGGGATTTGATAAGAAGTTATGTTTCGGGTGTTGTGAGTTTTCAGATTGTAAGGCATTATGAGAATAGTGCATTATTATTAGAGTTAAATAATTTGTATACTACTAGTTATTGCATTTTCAACTCCATTTCCATATTAATGAAGCACTAGTCTATTTGTTTGATATTTTACAATTGAATGTGTTGATGAGTTACTGGACCATGGATTTGAAATAAGAACATAATTCACTTAAAATTTTCCAAGCATGAAACATACATTTGAAATACCTCCTGGTTCCTAGTAAATAGGTTATTATTTACTCAAAGATCTACCAAATCTTTAATGAATTAAGTTAAATTTGCAAGTTACAGGAACCAATCTATGTATAGAAGTGTTCTCCATCAAGTGGATCATAATAAACACGGTAAGTAATACCCTCCTAGGTCCCACAGATCCAAAAGTGAAGGAGTAAAGACCCTAGAGTTCTTTACTCATTAAGTTGGTCATTCATCTTGAAGATTCTTAATTATGGGGGTTGGCTACCCTTTAGAGAATTCAAAGGTTATATTGGAAAAAACACCAACAAATTATTTGTTGGTTGATCTAGATAACTTCCACAACTATGGATTCAATCACACAAGTATGTATATGATGTAGCCCATAAACCAAATTTGTTCTTGTGTATCCAATCTGTATCAATTTTTAGATTGTCACTTTTAGTTCATCTAAATATTCTAACACTATTTTTGCATAAAAAATGGATATTGTACCTTTTTTTTACATGTGGGAAAGTTTGTATGGAATTGGTATACAAAAAAGTGGTTAAATGTGAAATTTTATCAATAATGCACTCGCGTTATATTGAAAATCACATAGCATGATCACATTATGGCTTTGTAAATGCCAAGCCATAAGACAAGTATATTTTTTGGATTAGAAAATATGGGCATATTTTGTAACCACTAAATGTTAGGATAGGTGACATTATAATTGCTATCCTAAGTTGATTTATGTGTCTCAACATTCTTTGGAAAGTGTGGGACATGAGGGATAAAATATTTATTATTTATTTTCTTATGAAAAATTATAATTGTATTCAAAGAGATGGACCTTGATGGTGGCAGCTACAAAGCATTTTGGGACTTTGGTGTGCATGTTTTTGCATTTTTTCATGCTCTTACATGAATCCATTGGAGCCATCCAAAAGTTATGAAGAACTTAGGTTTGACCAATTTTGATTTGCTATGGGTTAAGCACCCATTTGAAGGCCATGTGATTATTTAATATTTTATGCCATGTTTATGGGTTTTCCACTAAGGGGAGTGTGGATTTTTCTAAGTGATTTTTTTTTTTTGGATACCATTTGTGGTATTCTCTCCCACAAACTTCTATTTATTGGAGCCCTGAGATGGTGGTTTGTAAGTGTAAGGAAACTTGCAGCCATTGTATGACAGTTTCCACATAACCCAAAAGAGATAACAATGCAAATAAGTGATCAAAATCCACATATAAGAGATTATACAACATACCCATAAAATATGACACAAGATATACCTTGAGAAAACCCTTAAGAGGGAAAACCCCAACCTCCAAAAACATCCATACTCCATCATATTAATTAGTCATGAAGTAAATACAAGAGTTACAATGAACACTTCTGAAGCATCTAGACCTCCAATGCATTCCCATGTGTCCAAGCATGAATCCACACATCCCATGCCATGCTTCACAAATTCACTCTTAAGAAAACTCAATAATGACAGCCAAACCACTCAGCCAACCTAAACCACTACACATGTGTTTTCTTTTATAAACACAAGTCCACACATAACACAACTAGTGGTAAGGTGAAACCATGTACCACAAAACCATGTGAATACAAAACCACTAACCCATTATTTAATATTGTGTACTAAGAAATTACATTATTTAATATTTCCCCAATATTAAATCATTATCACATGTCTCCCACACAAATAATAATACAATGTTACAATACAACATAAGTGGGTCCTCAAATAATTACCTAGTGTGATTAAAAACACCACCAAGGTGTATCACAACTAAATAATTATTTAATTACAATATTATGATAAATAAATTTATGCATTGGTGTACAACACCATATCCCAACATTCTCCCACTTGTTGTATACATTGCATAAGGGATCAATGCATGATATACATCATCATAGCCATACAAGAAATCACATGAATTTGTAACAAGCTCTCATGCTCCATCAAGATACCTGCAATAAGAACAAAGTGACCACCATTAAAAGAAAAAACTCCTCTCATCCTCCAACATGCCACCTATGGAAGAAAAGGAACATTCGAAGATGAAGATGCACCAATCCATGAGCACAAGAATTAAATCCAAGTGATAACAAAGGCTCCAAAAAAGTTGTTGTCAACTGAAAAACCCATGTAATTAAAAATAGTATCCACAAGACATGCTAATACATCAGTAAAATCATGCCAAGAACATATGCAACCTGTAAAGTGCAACCAAGATCCTTGTATCAAATTTTCCAATTAACATACATATCCAGGAACTCCTACTGCATGGGTAATGTCAAAGCATATCAAGTCTACCAATCAACACTATACATGAAAGTGTGATAAGAAAATCAAAGCATGAAGTACCAAGAACAATAACAATGATCCACACATTCAACCCAAAGAGTTGCATAATTTCTCACAACATGTTGCCACCATCCTCCCCGAAAACATGAACATCCAAGGAGAATCCATGAAGAGAGAAACCTGTAAACCATAACATATCCTCCTACCAACACCTCAAAATTATATCGTTGTGGAAAGTATGATCTCCTAAAAACCCCAAATGAAAAGCCTCAACAACATCCATAACACCCAATCTCATAGATCAAGTACAACATATGAATCAATGAAATAATGCCAACATGGATGTAAACCTCTATAATCAAGAAGATCAAAATCATAGAAACCATCCCCAATACTAGAAATCATCCCATAAACCATATCCTAACAATCCTTATCAAGAATGATATCATAAACTCAAATGCACAAGGAGATAACCATGCTATAACATCCCTCAAAATGAATCATCCAAAACTAACTATCCATAGCTCAAGATCCATATCTATGAAAGATAAAGCATATAAACTCATGCTAAACCAATTCTCAAATGAGTATCCGAATCAATCACCATGAAACAACTCAATCCCATGAGAATAAAAGAACAAAACTTAACACATTTGAAAGATATAATGGGAAAATACCTCTCAAATAAAGATCTGTTGAATAGACCAAGAGTTGGGAATGAGAATTCTCCTCTAGGATAACCAAGCCATCATGACTCACTCCAAGAACAATCTCCTCTATTGGTCTATATTGAACTCACATCCATATCTAGGTAAAATCTCCTTGATCTTCCTGCTAAAACCTACAAAGAGTAATCATCTCAAGCAAATGTCTCTAACAACAAGAGAACTATAACCATCACCTAAGTCTCCAAGTATTCTTGACTACATGTAACTAATCAATCCATGCCAAACTCCAAATACAACATAACATTATCATGAAGTAATCAAGCAAATGATCAATGTACCCAATACCAAGAGAACTACCACAATCAATTTCAAAGCTCCAGCCATGAATTAGGAACATAAACATGATTTAACCATATCCTCCTAAGAGATCACATGCACCATAACATATATACATCCTGGTCTCAAGAGAACAAGTACCATTACAAAATCTAAGTGCACATCAAGAGTAAACCATGACATAATAGTAAACACTCTAAACTAAGAAAACATATCCCCAATCACATGAAGATAATCATACCAATGATGCATCCACATCACTACCAAAAACTCTCACTAAACCCTAATACGAGCTACACATGACATCATGACAGCCATCCTACCCATGAATATCATCTAGGTCTACACACACTCAACTAGAATATCAATAACATACAATTGAAACCAATATCTCCAAGCCAAGAAGATACCTACAACCGCCAAGCCATCATAAACATATCCATCACCATCAAACCATCACTATCAAAAATATCCCACTGAAAGTGTATAACCAATGAATTTAATAAGCTATCATGACATTGTGATATCAATCTCCTTAGTAAAGATCAACCAAAGATCCCTCATACAATCAAAGAGCTCAAATGCAACATGAAATCCTCAACAAAGAAGGAAAAGAAAACCATGATCCTCATACCAAGAAGATACACCACCACAAACCTGAATCAAGAACCAATCCAACACCACTAATAATGCACCTGCATAAGCCATCATGACATGCCAAAGTATTTAAAGCACAAGAAACATCCATGACACCATGATCACCACCAAATTTACCAACAACTCAACCCAACTGTTTCCCTCATATCTACATAACATAGTAAACTACATAGGTCTCATATCATGACTATACTTGGTAATACCATCTCACCTCCTCAACATGACAACAAAACCAACAAATCAAGTGGCTAAACCAAGCCACCAAACTAAAAATGCATCAACACTGAAATATCTATGGGTATAGACAACCCATGTCCAAGTCATAGGTGCAACAAGTATAGACTGCTTGCAATGCTACACAACTTGTAGATACAATAATGAAGCATACAAACCAATAAAATACTAATAACCATGTCAAAAAGAGGATAATATGAGATGTACAATTGAGCATGCAATGAATCCAACATCAAATCTCCTAGTTCTGACAATCCATAAGCTCATAGTATCACCATAGTTAAAATAACCCATAAATAACTCAAGATAGAATATCAGAAAATAAATAATGTTAAAACAACTCCAAACCTAATCTACTATGTAGTGCTCTGAACAATCTTTCCGTCAACTATTCAAAGTCCAAAATCTGACTCCATATGCACTCGATATCACTTCTCGAAGCTCAAATAAAAAACTTGACTTTTAGCTAGAAAAATGTTATCAAACTTGAAAAATATCCAAAAATATTTGGAACCACAATGTAGAGAACTCAGTCACCTTTCCAATGAGTCCAAGAAGAGGAAAAATGGACAATTTGGGCGAAAGTTATGCCCCTCTGAAGAAAAAGTCTAGTTTGCACCTGAGGCAAAAAAAAATTAGCCACCCTTAGTGGTTGGGCAGCACCACTCCTTAGGTGGCAGACATGAAAAAAATATAAATTTTAATTTAATTTCATTTTGCATTTAAAAAAAAAAGCATCGAGCATTTTTTAATTTAATGGCGGATTCAATATTAATAAGTGATTAAATTTTATTTTATTTTATTTAAAAAAAAAATTTAAAAAGATTTTTAAGGGCGACCTATGGTGGGACTTGTTGGCTAGCAGCTATCGATACTAATACCTACTAGTACCATTTTCAGTAGTCGGTGGAGTCATTGTCCATAGTATGGAGCTGGCAGTGGGGTGTCGACCCCCACAAAAAAACTTTAATTTTTCATTTCATTTTTTTAAATCGATCCTTTTTTCTTTTTTTTTTAATTTTTAATTTTTTTTTTTGTAGGTGGTAAGGATTTTAATTTTTTAATAATTTATTTCTAAATACCCTAATAATGACGCCCGTATAGCCGAAATGGGGATTTTGCTAGAAAAAAATTGCATTTTTTTCAACTTCTTCAAAATAGGTTGAGTTATATGTCAAAATTCGTCTCTCAACCAACCTAGATCTAATCGTGAGGTCCATTTTGTCCCATGAGGTTATTTTTTAAATTTCCCCCACAAAACTCCCATTTGAATGCACAACCAAGAAACTTTTTTGCCCTAATTTTTCACACCCAAAATATACAAACAAATCATCATAGCAACAAACCCAAAACCCTTAGATGTACAATAAAAAACCTACAAAACCCTCATATCTTTCCATGTCTTTCATTCTCTCATACATTGCATAGGTTCAAACTTCAAGCAATATTCTCTCAACCTAGGGTTATAACAAAAAAAATCTTCAACCATGAAAGCTCTGATACCACTTGTAAGGAAGCTTGTAGCCATTGTATGCCAATTTTCACATAACCCAAAAGAGAACAATGCAAATAAGTGATTAGAATCCACATGCAAGAGAATAAACAACATACCCATCAAAGATGACACAAGATATACCTTGGGAAAACCCTCAAGAGGGAAAAACCCATCCTCCAAAAGCATCCATACTCTGTGATATTAATCAGCATTAAGGAATTACAAGAGTTACAATGAACACTTCTTAAGCATCAAGCCCTCCAATGGATTCCAATGTTTCCAAGAATGAATCCACACATCCCATGCCATGCTTCAGAAATGCACTCTCATGAAGACTCAATAATGATAGCCAAACCACTCAACCAACCTAAACCATTCCACATGTGTTTTCTTTTATAGACACAAGCTCAAACATAACACAACTAGTGGTAAGGCGAAACCATGTACCACAAGACCATGTGAATACAAAACAACTAACCTCCTATTTAATATTGGGTACTAATACATTGCATTATTTAATATTTTCCACAATATCTAATTATTATCACATGTCTCCCACATGAATAATAATAATATAATGTTACAATACAACATAAGTGGGTCCTCAAATAATTACCTAGTGTTGTTAAAAACACCACCAAGGTGTATCACAACTAAATAATTATTTAATTACAATATATGATAAATCAATTTATGCAATGGTGTACAACACCATATCCCAACAGTAAGAGTTTTGTTTGCAGGTTGTTAGAGTGACAAAGTGTTGTCAAGTTATAGAGATAATTTTTCTATTGATGTACTTCCTTGAAGATTAATACAAACATTGGATCTCCTTGGGTGTCGAGTTTTTTCTTGCAAGGGTTTATCCACGTATATCTTGTGTCACTTATGTTTGATGACTTGTGGTAATGTAGATTTTTCTTTTATTGCTGCAATTATAAATAAAATAATCTTTTTATGGTAATCTTGAATATATAATTTTCGATTTGAAACCAATTTAATAAGTCCATATTGCTTCAAGTTATACCTTGATTTCCAAAATTTGGTATCATAGCTAACAATTTTGTTAAGAGATGGATGCCTTTATTTTGAGTGTTGAAGGTTTTTTGGTTGTAGTGGGAAATTGTGCATTATGGGTTTGTAGATTTGTGAAGAAGATTATAAACCATGGATTCTAGATTTCATCTAGATATTGAGAAGTTTAATGAAACTATTTACGAGATGTGGAAGTTGAAGATGCAGGATCTCCTTGAAGAAAGAGATCATTGGTTGGTAGTTTTTAGTGAAAAGAAACCATAATCAACATTTGATGAATATTGGAAGAAAATAGGAAAGGAATGAGGAACAATTCAATTGTGCCTTGCAGATTCCATCCTCTTGAGTGTTTCAAAAGAATCTACCACATACAATTTATGGAAGAGGATAGGTGATATTTACCAAAGAAAAAGTCTAACTAATAAGTTATATCTCAAAATACATTTGTATTCTTTGAAAATGAAGGATGGTGATTCTATTGTAGAACATTTAAATTCTTTTAATATGATTATAAGTCATCTTTCATCAATAGATGTTAAGATAGAAGAGGAAGATAAATATATTTTGATGTTTTGTTCTTTACTCAAATCTCGAGAAAATCTAATTGTTTCCATAAGTGGTGGTGGTACAAAATCGAAGATGGCTAGTATCACTATAATAATCCTCTTAGAAGAAATGAAGAGAAAGTCCATGAATACAGGCTCCCAAGATTCCTTGCATGTGCGGGGAAGGTCCAAAGAAAAAGGAGGGCCTAAAGGGGAAAAAAAGAGAGACAAGTCTAAAAGACATTCTAAAACCCTAGGGAAGAGTAAAGTAAAGTGTTGGAATTATGGTAAGAGAGGACATGTGAAGGAGTTTAGAAACAAGAAAAAGAGTTTGAATACTTCCACAAAAAATTCCTTAGAAGATGGTGATTTTGATGCTTTGTTTATTTCTGCTAACACTATTAGTGATGATGCTTGGCTTATTGATTCAAGTTGCTCCTCCATATGACTCATCACAAGGAGTGGTTTACTTCATATTTATCTTATGATGGGGGATAATTTTTCCTTACTGATAACAACACGAAGAATATTGTTGTTAAGGGAAAGGTAAAGTTGTGTTTCAGTGATGGGAGAGTTAAAACCCTTGATCACATTTAAGATATTCTAGGACTTGAAAGAATTTTAGTTATTGTAACCAATTTGAATGATTTTGGAATGCATGTGACATTTGACAAGTTTGGTTGTAGGTTGATAATAGGGAGTTTGGTGATAGCTAAAGGATCTCAGATTGGGACCTTTTTTAGACTTAATGCTTACATTTTTATTAATTTTTCCAATGTAATTGACATTAAAAAATGCATGCATGTTGTGGCACCATAGATTGGGTCACATAAGTGAAAAAGGTCTTAAGAACATTTTGAATAAAAGTTGGTTGATGGTATTTCTGATTATTCTATTGGTAAAAAAAATTTGTGTGAGCATTGTATATTTGGTAAATAGAATAGATCATCATTTTCTAATGGGATTGATAAAGCTAAGAGATAATATTAGAGATCATTCATTCAGATGTGTTTGGACCAGTGGATGATGACTTTTTAGATAGGGGAAATTTGAAATAAAGCATGAATCATCAATGATAGCAACCACAAAACTATCTCAATTCAAGCCATAATGACCCTAATCTAAAAATGAAGCACAAATGAGAATAGAAATCTAAATAATAAATCAATGATACTTCAATTCCTATGCCATAGTTGATTCGCCTCCATGCTCTTCTCCATTTTGCTTTGTTTTCTCTCAGATTTGTAGTATGTAATATATTTGATAAGCTTGATGTATAGTAGCAAGATCTCAAGATAGCATGATAGAAAAATATCAAAGATTGTGGTTAACCCTAAAATTGTTGGAATATTTAATATTATGCAGTCAACAGACTTTTCAACTCAACCCCCACGTAACTTGTCAACTTGCTTCCAACGTATACCTGGAGAAATTAATATGGTAGGTTAATTTAAATTTTGAAATCTAGTGCTCATGTTTGAGTTTGAAATCACTATTGTAGCTTGCTAGCAATTAATGAGTTAGGTGATTTTTAATTTTGAATGAAAAAATCATTCTCATAAGCTAAATGTAAGACAAAAGGAATGTCTTGGCAATCATTAGCAAAAAGAAAAAGTCAGTTTTTGCTTTGTATGTGAATACCCTACAACAACAAATGAAGTGGGGAATGTTCAACAGAAAGTAAGGTGACAATAGCAGCACAAAAGGAATGTCTATCAGTCACAACGCATTGTCAGTTGTAGCTACATGATTGTAGCAATTTATGTATTTCGGTGTGAGTGTAGCACCCAGTTAGTGGAAATCTATCCAAATAGCTTACTTTTATTTTGTTAATGTAAATAAGAGAATATCCTCTAATATTTTGTATTTTGAAGCAAACAAGGAATATATGCAAAGTTAATTTCTTTCTATTTAGACTTGTTGTCACTATGCGTTCACTGTGAGTATTATGTGTGTTTATTTCCACTTTATCCATCCTGTCACAGTAGTGACTTTGTGTTTTATTACACCTTTGCCTCCCAACAAGTGTTATCAGAGGCCTATTCTTCTGGGTAGTCAGTCAATTTTTTTGTTTATTGTGGGTAAAGCCCTAGGTTATCTAAAAAATATGGCAAGAAGTGAGAGCAAAGGTTGGCAGCAGCCACCAAACTTTGATGGGAAGAATTATGATATATGGGCTAAGAAGATGAGAACCATCTTAGTTGCAAATGACCTATGGTAGTTGGTCACTAATGGGTTCAATGATATCATAGACCCAAATGTATTTGTAGCTCTTTCAAATGCACAAAATAATCATTTGAAGGAGATCCGAATGAAGGATGCAAAATCCCTCAATTTGATTGAGGCGGCCTTGAGTGAGGCTATCTTCCCATGTGTTTCCACATCAAACTATGCAAAACAAGCTTGGGATAGATTGCAAAATAGTTATAAAGGGACTGACAAAGTGAGATTAGCTAAGTTGCAACTATTGAGAAGAAATTTTGAGACTCTACAAATGAAAGATAATGAGTCCATTTTGGATTATCTCACTAAGGTTTCAACCCTGGTGAATTAGCTGAGAGTCAATGGAGAAACAATGGAAGAGAAAAGGATTGTTGAGAAAATCCTAAGAAGTCTTCCTACTAAGTTTGATTATGTATTCATTGTCATTGAAGATGCAAAGGATTTGTCTTAGATTACTATAGATGAGTTGATGGATTCACTACAAACCCATGAGTAGCAGTTGAACAGATCTACTCTTTCCCTAGAGCAAGCATTCAAAGATCAAACCAATGCAAGAGGTCAGGGAAAAGGAAGAAACAACAGAGGAAGAGGTGAAAAAGGTAGAGGAAGAAGCAATTATGGAAGAGGAGGTTCTGACAACACAGAGGAGACAAGCAGCTCACTGTCAACAAACCAATACTAGAGGAAGAACAATAGTTTGAATCAAAGCAATGAAAAGAGAAATGTACAGTGTTATTACTATCACAAATATGGCCATTATGCTAGTGAGTGTAGAAAGAAGCAGCATGGCCATGGAGATCAAAATGCTAATTTAGCAAATGAGAACAAAGTTGAAAATGACAAACGGTCCAATGTATTCATTGTTTGCAACCTTGTTGAACAAAACAATGATGAAGTTTGGTACTTGGATAGTGGATGCAGCAACCACATGAGTGGTAACAAAAATTTATTTTCCTCCATTGACAATAGTATAAAAATTGAGATCAAAATGGGAAACGATGAGAAGGTTCTTGTCATTTGAAAAGGTCTAGTCAACATTCAAACCAAGAATGGTGAGAAGTAGCAAATACAAGATGTTTATTATGCCCCCGACATGAAGCATAATCTATTGAGCATTGGAAAAATTATCCAAAATGGTCACAAAATCTTGATGGAGAATGAAGAATAAAAGATATTTGACAGAGGAGGTAGCAAGAAAGAGATGGTTGCAGTGCAGATGATGAGAAACAAAAATTTTCCTCTTAGGATGCACATAGTGTCTACAATAGGAACAACATATGGTCAACAAAAACATTGTTCGCCAACACTCGCAATAGTTGCACAATAGTCGGCGGTCGAATAGCAGTCTGCACTCAAGACAGTCATCAAAGACCCATCCAAACTATGGCATTTAAGGTATGGGCACTTAAAATTTTCTAGTTTAAGTTTATTGTTTACGAAAGGAATGGTTAGGGGTTTACCATCCATTGTAGAACCTGATGTAAAGTGTGAGGCTTGAATTGTAGTAAAACAACATAGGCATCCATTTCAATCTAGGTATTCTAGGAGAGCAAAGGCACCGCTTGAGTTAGTGCACTCAGATTTATGTGGACCCATGGAAACCCCCACTTTAGCTAGAAATACATATTTCATGACGTTTATAGATGATTACAAAAGAAAAATTTGGGTTTATTTCTTGAAAAATAAATTGAAAGCCTTTGAGAAGATTAAATGGTTCAAGGCATCAATTGAAAAGGAGAGTGGTCACTATATCAAAGCCCTTAGAATAGATAGAGGGGGAGAGTACATCTCCAATGATTTTCTAAGTTTTTGTAGGAATGAAGGCATTCACAAATAATTTACAACAAGGTATACGCCACAACAAAATGGGTGGCAGGAAGGAAGAATAGAACCATTCAAGATATGGTGGCAAGTATGCTGAAAGAAAAAGGGCTATCACACATATTTTGGGGAGAAGCTCTAGCAATCGTAGTCTATATACTGAATAGGTTCCCCACAAAGGTTGTTTGTGATAGGATTCCACAAGAAGCATGGACAAACAAAAAATGGAGTGTTGAATGCTTAAGGATATTTGGGTGTGTGGCATACGCACTCATGCCAAAAGAGAAGAGGAAAAAAAATGATGACAAAGGAGAAAAGTGTATCTTCATAAGCTATAGTGAGGAGTCAAAAGCCTACAAATTATACAATCCCATCACAAAGAATGTTGTGATCAGCAGATATGTGTTTATTGAAAATGAACCATGGGATAGAACGATGGATGACACAACAAGTATTTCAGTTGTAATACCCCTTGATGATGATGAAGCTCTAGAAGACAACTTAGGGGGAGCTCAAGAGAGAAGTAGCTACCATAGAGCATTAGAAAACAAAAACTTTGGTGATCTGTCATAGAATAGTAACTCTGGCAGCATTCAATAGAGACAATAGTCTAGTAGCATTAAATAAAGACAATAGTCTAGCAGCTCTAGGATTCAACAGAGTAGTAGCTCTGACAACCAACAATACAATAGCTCCCAAGGTCAGAGTAGTAGCAGTTCAGAAGCAAATTCAGACCCTACACTCGCATCATTGATGCCACATAAGACAAAGAGTGTGAGGGAGATCTATGACAACACACAACATGTTGATTTCAATGAAAATTTGGATTTTTCACTATTCTCCTATAGTGATCCAACACACTTTGAGGAAGTCGTAAGAGAAGATAAGTGGTGTAAGGCCATGGATGAAGAGTTGGAAGCTATAGAGAGGAACCAAACATGGGAGTTGACCAATTTACCTAAGGGTAAACAAGTGATTGGAGTGAAGTGGTTTTATAAGACCAAGTGTACTGTAGAAGGAAAAATTGAAAGACAGAAGGCAAGGCTAGTTGTGAAAGGGTACAAACAGTACCCTGATATAGATTATGATGAGACATATGCACTAGTTGCAAGGCTAGAAACAGTGCAGAAAGTGATAGTAGTTGCAGCACAATATCAGTGGAAAGTGTTTCATATGGATGTAAAGTTAGCCTTCTTAAACAAAGTGTTGAAGGAGGAAGTGTATGTGGAGTAGCCACCTGGCTATGAAGTCCCATGGCAAGAGGAAAAAGTGTATAGGCTCTGGAAAGCTCTTTATGGGATGAAACAAGCACCTCGGGCGTGGTACAACATAATAGACACATATTTGTTGAGAAATGGCTTTAGCAAGAGCATTAGTGAGCTCACACTCTACATCAAATTAGTTGAAGGTGATATTTTAATTGTTGTTTTGTATGTAGATGATCTGATTTTTACTAGTAACAGTGACAACATAATTGCAGATTTTAAAGAGGTGATAGAAAATGAATTTGAGATGATGGATCTAGGTTTGTTGAAGTATTTTCTTGGGATAGAAGTTCAACAAATACACCATGGAATTTTCATTTCATAATCTAATTATGCCAAACAAATTTTAAGGAGGTTCAAAATGAATAACAACAAACCTGCCCCCACACCAACAACAAGAATTCTGAAATTGCACAAGAATGACAACAATAAGGCAGTGAACCCAACCCTCTACAAAAGCATGGTTGGAAGTTTGATGTACTTGACATCAACTAGGCCTGATTTAATGTATGAAATAAGATTGATATGTAGGTTCATGGAGGAACCTAAGGAGACACATTGGCAAGCAAGAAAAAGTATTTTGAGGTACGTCAATGGAACAACTAATTATGGCATTTTGTATGCAGCATCTAATGAGTTCAAGTTGGATGGTTTCATAGATAGTGATTGGGAAGGAAATGTGGATGATAGGAAGAGCACATCTAGGTATGTCTTCAACATGGGATCAGGTGCAATCTCATGGGAATCAAAGAAGTATCCAATTATCTCTCTCAGCACAGCAGAAGTAGAGTACATAGTGGTAAATGCAACAACTTTTTAGGCTATTTGGTCAAGGAGGATCCTTGCAGATTTACAACAACAAGTTGACAACATAGTCATTCATTGTGACAATGTGCCCTCCATAGCACTAACAAAGAATCTAGTCTTCCAAGGACAAAGAAAACACATTGAGATTCATTATCACTTCATAAAGGAATTGGTAGAACAAGGTGAGATAGAACTTCAGTATTGTAGATCCAAGCAACAACTCACCGATATCTTCACCAAGGCATTGGTAAATGACAGTTTTGAATGCCTAAGAGATAGGCTTGGC
>VDFB02188755.1:0-12622 GCA_007258455.2 Sequoia sempervirens
ATTGTATTAATTAAATATTAATTATTTAATGATTATAATATAAAGTTATAATATTAAATTATAACTTAAGTGATTCTTCTTGAGGGGTGCGCCATCATCAGAAGGGGCCTATTTGGCAATTAAATTATGATTTAATATTCGAGCTGAGACTATGGAGAAATTAAAAGAATTAAAAGTGAATATTTTATTAAAACCCTATCTTTGTGGAAATCGCACTTTTGAAGAGATAAAGGGTTTTGCATTGGTTTGTGTGCCATTATGGGGATTACATTGGTTGAAGCCCGATCAACTTTGATCACGAGTAAAAACTTTCAGAAGTTGGGAATTCCTTGGGGAACGAGCCATCTCCACTGGAAGCAATTCAGAGGGTGTGAAATAGCACTTGATTTATTGCAGCAGAGGTTTCTTCATGCAGAGGAAATCACAGAGCTTCAGAGTATATTTGTTTACAGAGTTTCAGAGTAGTTTTGCATTCAGAAGTCATTCATTTACTTGGGCGCACCTTTCAGAGAGAACTGGAGAAATTTGAAGAAGCCGTACAAACCTAATAATTGCTGCTGACAGCCGTACTGTCCTTCATCAGGCCGTACTTTCCAGAAAAGTGGCGTCTTTCCTTCTAAGGTCAAAACGCCTACCTTGTGTTCAGTCTGCCATTACCTTTTGAGGCACCCACATACCTAGCACTGTTCTGGACCAACAGAAGGAGGAAAAAGGTGGATTTGTTGCAGCCGTACCATTCTCAGCCTTCATTAATTGCTGCTACAGAAATCAGGTTTTTAATAAAAATCATTCCCTTTTCATCTTTGCATGTAACTGGGTCTTTTTGTAATCATTCTGGAAAAGTAATAAAGTGTACTGGCATCCATTTTCCATCAATATCAGAGTTATTTAATTTTTATTGAATTTATTTCAATTACTTGCAAAAATCGCAATTTTCATTTATTGCTCAAAAACTCAAAACTTCAAAAACATAAAAAGCGTCCGGTCGGAGGAATGATAGGAAACTAGGGTTTCTACACTACCCAAGGAGATAGATCACTAGTTCCAGTTTGGGAGTACTATGATCAGCAGCCTTTGAGATCGAGTAGAATTCATTATAGAAGAGTCCAAGATGCATTCTTTGGTCATTTCATGTGTCTATTTGACAAAACCTTGCAAAACAACAGAGTATATGACGTTGCTCGGAAGAAGGTCAATGAATATGGTTGTCTCTTTCTCCAATTTCCTACTTTTACCTACATGAGAGTTGGCTGTTTTGAAGATCAGCCATACATGCTTCCAAGATGTCCAACAGATAAAATCATTCTAATGGAGCTTGCAAGGCAGTTGATGACAGTACATGCACGACAAGCTGTACAACATAAAGCTAGAGTAAGTATCTCGTCTCATAATCCATTGCAGATTGGGAGATACTCATTGACAACTACCTCAAAGGCAAAAGCAATGGAAACCGAAATTCAGGAGATCAAATTAAAAAGATTCAAGAAAAGAACAGATTTTGACTACAGAGGAATGAAGTACAAGATAAAAAGAGCTTTCACGCATGTACATCGCCTTGAAGATATTTGGGTAGATCTCCGAACAGAGGACATCCATAAAATGGATTATTGCAGGCTCACAGTTGAACAAATTATAGATCTTAATCTGACCTTGATCCCAGAAGGAGTGATTGATGATGAGCAGATTTTAGATCCAGAGTATGAGGAACAAAGAGTTGCTGACGCTTCTATTCCAGCAATACAATGGTCTCATAAAGAATCAAGTTCTATCTTTAACAGATTTCAATTAGTTTTGGCAAATACTAATTCTTGGCTCAAGAGTATAGGTGTCAAAACTATAAAAATCAGAGTTAATGATGATGATGATTCAGCTGGACCTGTTGGATTGAAATCAGAAGTCAGAGATAAGTCCAAGGAAGGTGCTTCTTCTTCAGGAACCATAATCAAGTTAAAAGTCAGCCGTGCTGTGGAAAAACCTTTGGAGAAAACAACATTAAAAGGGAAGGAAGTTAAAGAGATGCAGATCCAAATCATCGATCAGCAAGAATGAGAGGTTTTTGAGTCTCCTACTGCTCTAAGTATTATGTCTCCACATATTGATGTTGCACCAGTATCAATATTGTCTCCTATGTCTCAAATTGATAGTGATGTTGATTCTTTCTCAACGGTTTTTGTTCCTTCTATTGCTCCTACGGAAGTTGCTCTTCATACTTCAACTTCATCCACATTGACCACTTCTATGGGGAACATGCATGATAATTTGGAGAATGTTTTTTATGTTAATCCGATGTATCCAATAACATCACAGATGACACTTCCAGAAATAGATACATCAGCTGCAAGTTTTGATTGCTTTATGGCTAATGCTGATCACAATACGCCATCCGAACAAACTTTTGTTGCAATTCAAACTGAGACATCTCCTAGAGTAACAACTATCGTACAAAATGAATATGTTTCTGCACAAACCACGGTTGTTGTTTCAAATACAAATACATTGGATCTTCCTCCATGGTTGAGTTCAATCACTTTAAAGAGAAAGAAACAGGCAATCTCTCCTGATGTGTTTGATTTCCAGTAGTTGAAGAAATCGAAGCCAAAAGTTGCAAAGAAAGCTAAAATGGTTTCACGAGTGGTTGTGGACAGCAATAGAATGAAGTATGCAGAAATAGTTGAACCTCTTGCAGACAAGTCACCAGAAGAGATGCAAGTATTTGACTACAAATTCACCAGGGTGGATTTAGGCAAACAAACACATGCAAGCATGATGCAAGACGCCCAAAGTTCAGTAACAGTTTTGACACAGTTATAATGAACTCTTGACAAAGAAAGAAAAGCTGAAAGAGGAGAATGCACAACTTGTTTCGGTAATTCAAAAGATTACCAATTCTTCAGAGCAAGTTAATCCATTAACTTCTTTTACCTTTGAAGAATCGGTCAAGCAATTGGAGAAAATTGCACAAAAGGCTAAAGCAGTTGATTCTTGGGCAGCACAGCTGATTGATCAAGGTATACCAGTAATTGAAAAGGCATTACAAATTTTGAGTACTGTCAAAATAGCAAGAGTAAAAATGAATCAGACTTTAGAAGCTTTCAAGCAAAGTTTGGTTTCACTTGAAAAAGATTTAAAAATATGGCATGAGATGGATCAAGTCAAGCTAGAAATTCTACGCAATGATTCAATAATACCAAATAGAGAAAAATATGTAGAATTTGAAGAACTCATAACAAACAAGTCATTAGTTATTGAGGATCTCATCAAAGATGTTCAAGCTACACTAGAGATGAGTGACGAAGTTAAGCAAGACATACTTTCTAGCTTTGAGAAAATGTCTTGCAGAATTTTAAATCATGAAGGAGAATTACTTGCAACTAATGTGGTTACTACAGAAATTGCAACAAATCTTCGTCAAGAGCTGGAATCAGAACCGTTTAGCATGGATTCAATTTATAAATTTGTTAATCATCGAATGATCCTTGATAAGATGCAAACTATTTATGAAGAACATAAAGAAGCAACAATAAGGTATTTTGATGTAATCCTTAAGATTGTCGTGGTTGCCAAAAATACAGTAGGCCCCGATCCAGATGAGTTGCAGGAAATTATCAGCAAATTTCAGTCTTTCATAGCTAGGATTGAAATGGAATAAAAGTGTTTTATCTTTATGTATTTTGTTTTCGACAAATTACATGTAAAAACAAATATTGTAATCACAAGTGTTCCTTTCACTTGCAGTTTTGTAAAATATAATTACATATAATCAAAGTACAAGTCAAGATAATTTAGGACTGTAATTTGGAATAAGTCAATTGCAAGTAGTTGGTGGTTAAGAGAATTTCTCAAGTTAGTTGGGATCCTCCCACCTTTTTCTCATGACCTCTCTCCTATAAATACTTGAGAGGGTCCTTTGTAATTTTTATCCTTTTGGCAAGCAAGAAAATTTTGCAGAATTTTGTACTCATAAAGACTTTGAGCTTTATAGTTATAAGTTGTTATTTTTCAAGTAATATCAAAGAGTTGGAAATTTCAGACTTTGTGTTGAAGTCCTACTTTGCATCCATTGTGTTCTTATGTCATTTTGGAGCATTATTTTGTGATTATTTGGAGATTGTGGAAAATTGCTAAGGAGAGCTTCAATTGAAATATTTGCAGACTTTGTGCTGTGAATGTTGAAGGTTGAATTCATAATTTGAATTTAGAAATCAAGAAGAATTGCAAGTCTTTGTGCTCGTAATAATTCCCATTTGTAGTAATTAATAGATACATCATACCTGCAGACTTTGTGTTGTATTGTGTTGTATATTGTCATTAGATTATCTTTTAAAAAGGGTAGATAGGATCTCATATTTTCAAGACTTTGTGTTTGAAATTGTTTTCCCGTCCCGAAGGAAGTGATGGAAGTCTTTGAGCTTTCAGGAAACTTCATTTCCTTTCTCTTGATTTTATTGCAAGCTGCTGTAAAAGTTTATTTAAAAGTTAATACTACTTTTCTACGAAGAGAAAATAATTTAATCTTTCCTGAAACAAGAGGAAAGGTTATCGTTCCACCCATATTTGTTTTAGTTAGTAGAAAAGGGGGAGCCTTCCCTTAATTAGGAGAGTTTTATCTCACACACTTTGGCTGAAACCACCATTTTGCTAAACCTCACAAGTTTGCAAAATATTCAACCCAACTTACACATTAGGAGCTGCATGAACAAAATCGCAGCTTCCAAGTCTGCAGATCACCCTGGCTGAGGTAACCAATCAGAATATTTTTTAGCATCATAGCTGCCTCCAAAATGCCAAGCAATGTTGTTACCAATCTGCAATTTGATCTCCAATCGAACTATCACAATTTTGCTTCAATAAAGTGATATGGGCTCTATTCTGAATGGGTTCTCAAAAGCTTCCAACTTGAAACTGGTTTGCGATCCATCTCAGGGTAGAGGCTGGGGCCAGGTGCCACAATGCAAGCACAGATTGAACTTAGAGGCTGACCCACAACTGGCAATAATCTCAGCTGATCGTTTCATAGCCTCAAAATTGCACAACCAATGAGAGTTTCGTTGCCAAAGGCTCAAGAATGGCAGAAACCCTAGTTGGTCCCTTCTCCAAACCAAAACTTCAAACACATATCAATCCCTAGATGATTAGAAGCTTGGCTAACCCTCTCTTTATACTTTTTCTCCAAAATTAGGTCGGCCCTTCTAGAAACTTCCTTTTTAATCATTATAATATTTGCACATTACAAATATTAAAATATGACTTTATAATATAAAGTGCAAATATAACATCAGAAACTGAATCAGGGAAATAGAAACCAGCAACTAATAAAATCTACCAGCAGAGACCCACAGAACAGCTCCATTAGCCCTGAGACAGAGAAAATGGAAACATCCACACGAAACTGATACTCAAAGGCGGACGTTACATTATGCTTGTTCAATCTGCTAATATGAGTTATAAATCAATTTATCATTGTGGTTGCATACTAGTCTTTAGTGAAAGGTTTAAAATTATACTGCTGTGGCTGTTCAGGCATTGATGATATGCATATGTCCATTTAGTGCCCAGACTGATTATGTGCTTTAAGACTGGCAGTTACATCTCTGCCATTGTAACATTTTATGACAGTCAAATGTGAGAAAATAAAGCTCAGAATTTGTTTATCAGATTAATGTATGCATTTCCTTTGGAAGTCTATTTCAATTTATGCATTGTAATGAGCTTAGTTTGATAAAATGGCACATCTATCAAACTGAAAACAATCACAAAAACTTCATACATCTGGAAGGATATTTTACATAATTTAATCTTTAATTTCCATGTTGCAAAGGGTCACGTAGCCAGCATAGGTATTAGTTTAAATCTGGCTTGGGCGCTAATATGAAGGAGGCTGGCTAGCATTCTTCAAAGATCATAAACTGCCTTGAAAATAGTGCAATCTACCCTTGAATATGGGGATTCAAATCTGATTCTGTTTGGTTTTTGGACAGCAATCTCCTTTGACATTAATGACATTAATTTTAACATTTGCAACAAATTGAACACTCTAAATAGAGGATTACACAACCACAAAAGGTGTAGGACCCAAGTAACAATGCCACCAATACGATTACACCCCATAATGAAAAAACAACATGCAACACCAATCTTCTTCTGATGGATGTTATACTAATAGTTTGATTGTTGTTATTTGTTTGGAATGTGGATAGAAAATAATGATACATTGATTGTACCCCACCAAATCACTGTAGCACTGTCTAAATTACCTGGAAAAATCGACAGTCTTAAAAAAATGAAAATTTGTGTTATACTCTCCATGATACTTGACGGAACTTGGACATTTCTAAAATTATAGATACATGTAACCAAAATCTTAAGGGAGTGATACTTGAAAAACAAAAACTTAAAAAAGCTCACAGTTTGTATTCCAAATTTAGACATCCATTTAGACTGACATTAAGAGAATTACACAAATAAAATTAAACACTTTCTTCATAACATCTATTGATTTTGACCAAATTTCAAATACCATCAGAGAATGATTGAACAGATTACAGTTATGTCAAATGTACCTGATCACTCCGTATATCCAGCTTTAGTTCACAACATTCACAATAGATCAGCTGTGACTGTTGCTTTAAATACCCTTTCCTGCATATTGGGCACAGAAGCCCGCCATTCTTCCAAAAGATGTTGTTTTAGCAACATGCCTCACCTCTAAAAAAGTTCTAACTTCCAAAATTTCCAGTCACTCATAAAAGTGGAAACAAAGCACCAAAAATTCCAAAACAAGACAAGGGAAGCACATGCAAATGCCATTTTCACAAATAACAGCTCAACAAGCATACACCAAATGCCACTCTGTACTTCTTTACTTCAATCATTCGGTACTTGAGAAAAACTTTGAGATGCCTTCCTTGGAAAAAATACAATAATGTTTGTATTAATAAAAGAAAGCCAAAATAAAATATTATATTATATAAATTAAAAATAAAGGAGAAAATATAATAACTGTAAGAGAGCCAACCTGATTTTGTTCCCCACTGCAGTATCATGTATATATAAAGAATGAAATTATCTGATTATCATTACCTCCAAAGCAAAGGTTTCGAAGGAGGCAAGCATTTTCATTATAAACCAGATTAGTTTGGAGCATGTGCAATGCAATCTTATAAGCATTATATGTGGTCTACACTTTGTAAGTCTTTGTCTCAAGCAGGTGCAATAATATGCAAATCAAGTGTTAGGTGAATAATGCAATTCCACTAGGTGAAGTAATGCCATAATGAACACAACTCACTCAGTGTGGTTGAGTCGGCATTTTAGCAGCAAAGTAGCATGGTAAGTTAAGTCAGAAAACTATAGTGTATTATCATATATGATATATACTATATATTACTAAGTAGTAAGTTCATCAAGTAACATGAAAATGGAGTACATTCTATAAGTAACATGTGCAAGTACAAAATCAAATCAGGACAATTTGATGTTGACAAGTGATAAATAGTTTTCTAAAAGTTATATGATGATTCTGGTATTCTTCCTAGCAGCAATTAATGCATGATTATGTCATTCAGAATGAAGTTTTGGGAACTAAAATAATGGACTTGGAAAATTCCAAATTTGATGAAGAGATTGGAGCAAATGAGGATGATTTCTTGATGAAATCAAAAAAGAGAAAAATCAACAGGTTGTGGAAAGAAGATTTATCAAATGAACTTGAGATTATTGCTGGTATAGAAAATGAAGTTACAACAGTTGATGAAATTCCTTATGAACAAAGTGTTGTCTTAACCTCAAAACATGAATTATGCAAAGAGGATGTTATAGAGGAAGTTGAATTTGAGAGGCATGCTCTTGAAAACAAATCAGAAAATTCAGTGTCTGAACCCAATTTGGATCGTTGGTCTAGTTGAGTCACATAGTTTGATGAATCAGCTGAAAGCAACTGAAGATATGATTGTCGCAGCCCTAACTCATTTTGACGACACACACAAGTTCATTGAAGATCTCTTTTGGAAGGCCCAAATTGAGAGAAGACAAAAAAGACATTAAAGGAGGGTCCTCTCTTGCAGTTCAACAATTAGTCAAATAAACTTTGGGGATTATGAAATCAGATTTCTTGAACTTACTTTCAGATAGGTATCATTCTATCAAGCTTGTAGACAGGGTTCTTGTTGCATTGAAGGGAAAAGAGAAAGAAGTAGATAATCTCACCTTTGAGCTTAAGTCTACTAAGGATTCTTTGGAGAGTACTCAAATGTCTCTTCAAGAGGCATAAATTCACCTAGCTATTGCAGAACAGTTTAGGGAGCAAGAAAAAGAGGAAAAAGCTAAGGAATTCAAGCAGGTAATAGATAAACTTGATAGGTTTCATGCAGAGTTTGAGTTCGAGAAATTTCCCAAGTTGGCAGGTGCAGAGTTGGAACAAAGGGACAGATGGTTGGATCAAGATAATAGAAATATTTTTCAGTTTGTTGATAATCTTCCTTTTGAGAAGGATGCAGAGTCTACTTTAGGTAATTCTCTCATTGTGATGAAGGATGAAACACTTCCTAATTTTAGTGTTATGGTTGGTGACGATCACAAGATATGGGATCCACCTGAAATTCCTAGTTGTGAGGTAATGACTGAGGATTAGGGTGGTGAACAAGATTGCAGAATTGGAGCTGCTGTCCACCTTCCAATCAGCCAACATAGGACTTGGTTTTCTTGCTCACAGATGGATTGGCGAGCATTTTCCGCTGAGGAGTGGAGTATTTTTTGGTTGGAGTTGAATGATGAAAATAATTCTATCATTGGAGAAGTCCTTCCAGCCATTTCCATGTTTGCATCTCCTAGGTGTTCAGGAGTACGTCATTATGACAACTTCTGCTTCAACAATACAATACTGATTTTGGCAACATCAGTTAATGAGAAAATAGATTTTGAGCACTTGTATGTTTTATGGAAGCGGATTGTGGGAAATTTTTCAAACATGGTTCAGTTATTTCTAAATTCCACATTAGGGAGTAATGATTATTGTAGTCATTCCCTATTGCTAATCTATATATTTTTAGATGTTGCATTGACGATTGTAGCTGGTTGTGTGAGTTGGTGTGCTCTGGACTATTTTTTTGACACTTGGAGATTACGTGTTAATGAGGTACTATCAATTTATGATAGTGGAAGCATTCCCAAGATAGCCAATTTCAGAGTTGATACTGTTGTCACTTTTTATATCAGTTGCTTATCAAGGATTAATCTACTTCACTTTAGGAGCTCCACGATGATTGTTGTGGAGGGCCATGTTCTCTTGTTGAGAAAAATGTTTTTCGGTTTTCCTATTGCCCAAGATCATGTTAGCCAATAGGATCACTGGTGTGAACCACATTGAGGTGTCTTGGCAGCATGGTTTTTTGTGATATGGAATTCAACTCTTACAGGTTCAATCTGGGTTTAGGATGGTTATATTTTTGGATCACAGACGAGGAGAGCACAAACTTGGCATGATGAGTGGACAGTTTTAATCAGAGTGGCGTAGTGACAACATGGTGGTTTTTTCCAAATATTGATTTGGCACCCTGGAATCATACTTGGTTTCAATTTGGCTCAGTCAAGTGTTTTGAGGGTGTCCTAGCATTGCTTGAGGACAAGCAATCTTGGGGAGGGTGAATTGTAATGTACCCTATGTCCACCGAATTAGCGAATTTTGCCTTGAAATTAAAGGAATTGGTGAATTTTAAAAACCAATAGAAATTAAGTGGAAATTAGAATTAAATTTAAATTATTAAAAAGCGTTGAATTTATTAAAAAAAAAATCTTAAAAGGTATTTTCGTTTAGGGTTTCAGGTGAATATTTTTATAAAGACTAGAGAATATCGCGTCCATTTCCGGCGAAGTTTTTCAGTCTAAAAAACGCGGAACAGGAAGGTTTTCAGTTTCGAAGCTCTCCAAGGTCGACTGAAAGGCATTTTTTTGCAAATCGTGTTCTTTTCTGCAAATCGCGTCCTCCAGTTTGAAGCTCGTTTCTTCTATTTCTGCAAATCGTGTCCTCCAGTTTGAAGCCGCCGCCTCCAGTTTCGGGTTTCAAATCTTTTGAAGTCTTCTTTGCAACTGCAATTTGCAAGTCGAAGGTAGGCGATTTTTATTTTTTTTGTTTCAGATCTCCATGATTTATTTTTTGACGAAAAATTTAGGGTTTTTCTTAGATTTTCATAATTTTATTTAATATTGTATTATTTATTTATGTTTGCTTTCTTAATTTTTATTTTATTAAAATTAGATTTAATATTAGGGTTTGATTATTTTATTAATATTAATTATTAGATATTCATATAATATTTATATAGTTTTTATTATTTTATTAATATTAGATTTAATTCTGTGTTTATTCAGTTAGATTTAAATTAATTTTTTTAATATTTTTAATATTTTATATATATTAACTTATTAAATATTTAATATTTAATAAAATGTGGAATATTAAATATTTTATTATTTTATTGCAATATTAAATTTCTCTTTAATATAGCAAAATTTCTTGCATTGAGATTTTAGTGTATTGATTTTAAAAATTACAATAAAAATTAATATATATTTATTTAATATTTATTAGTTTAATAATTAAGGGAATTCAAAATAAAAAATTACTATATTCTTTACAAAATTACAAGTGTATATGACAATTTTTTTTCAGTTATTTTTCTGCTCACCTACATGCTGCAGCTGTATGCAGTCATAGAATTTTATGTACGCAGTCATAGTTGTATGATGAATATTGTCTGGCATTTGCATTTATTCGATTACATTATTTTCATTTGTATTATAAAACTAAAATTCATATTTTGTCTTTTAAACATACAGATTGTTACTTTATGGCTCCCAAGAAATCAACTGCCGAGGCATGGAAATATGTCACTCGCAATGGTACAAGTCTCACATGCAACAAGTGTCACAAACCTTTTACTGGAGGTTTGACAAGGGCAATGGACCATTTACTTGGTATTTCAGGGGGTGCAGGAGGAGGTGTTGAAGCATGTCCAAACGTTACCTCAGAAACGAGAGCTGCTTTAGAGAAAGAACAGTCCTCTTCAATTGTAGGAAAGATGAAGAATGCACAAAAAAAGCAGAGAATAGAAGAGGAAATGGCTCAGTCTAGACACACAGCATCTATCATGTCTTCCTCTTCCACCTTACCTAGGCATGTGGGTAAATCAAAAGAGAGTGGAACCTTGAACAGTTTTTGGAAACCAGTAGAGAAACAACAGGTGGATGATGCATTAGCTGATTTGTTTTACTCAAGTGCGATTCCATTCAATGTTGCAAGGAATCCACATTTTCGTAATGCAATTCAGAAAGTTGCAGAGTTTGGCAAAGGGTACACACCCCCAGCTTTAGAGGCTTTTAGGACAACTCTTTTGCAGAGGTCAAAAGATAGAGTGACTGAGAAATTAGTTGATGTCAAAGCCTCTTGGAATGAAACAGGTTGCACTATATTGAGTGATGGATGGTCAGATATATGTCAAAGGCCATTGATTAATGTTTTGGTGTCTTCTCCTGATGGTGTTGTGTTTTTGAAAGTGATTGACACCATGAACCACAAAAAAACTTCTGAGTATATTTTCCAAATGGGAAGGCAAATTCTTCAGAAGTAGAGGTGGAATGTGGTTCCAAGTTATGGCGATAGATGCAATAGGTGTAGGGGCTGGGAATTCTGATGCCAAAATGTAGGGGCCATGTGCAACATTGTCTCGTTCTTTGCTTCGCAGCTTTGGCTAATTCCAACAGGTGCATGGAAGCTATTCATGGGGAGAACAATTTTTAAAGATTTCATACAGGAATCATGCGTCATTGAGTCTTCATGCATCCAAAGGTTATTTAGGGGCCTTGTGAAACAAGATTTGCATCATTTTATATCACTTTGAAAAGAGGGGTTGAAGAAAAAGCAGCTTTGAGGGCTGTTATTTGTTCCAATCAGTGGGAAAATTCTGTGCTTTCAAAAGGTCCTAAGGGGAAGAACATAGAGCAAATTATTCTAAATAGCAATTTTTGGGAAAGTGCAACAAAAGTTTTGATTATATGTGAACCAATTGTTGACGTGCTTCGTATGGTTGATGGTGACACTCCTTGCCTTGGCATGCTTTATGAAAGCATGGACCGTTGTAAGGAATCTATTCAAAAAGCACTAAACAATGTAGAAGCAGAATACATGGAGATATGGGAGACAGTTGATTGTAGATGGAAAATGATGCACACACCTTTACATGCAGCAGCTTGTTTTTTAGAGCCTAAGTTGTTTTCTATTAATAGAAAAGGTGATTCTGAAATTATGGGAGGGCTTTTTGAAGCCATTCAAAAGCATGCATCAAATGCAACAATTTCAGCACTAATCAGAGATCAATGTTGGGAATACAAGAAAGGAGAAGGGATGTTTGGAATGGCAGCAGCCAAATATGACTTGGCACGTATACCTGGATATAGATGGTGGTTGGACTATGGAGGGCAAACTCCTGAGCTACAAGAGTTTGCTGTTCGCATTTTGAGTCAGGGAGCAAGTTCATCGGCTTGTGAGAGGAACTGGAGTTGCTTTGAACACATCCATTCCAAAAAAAGGAATAAATTGTTGTCTGGAAAGTTGGGAGATCTTGTCTAT
>VDFB02188756.1:0-22371 GCA_007258455.2 Sequoia sempervirens
TTGGTGGGGAAAGGCTCTGTGATTTAAAAAAACACTTAAAAAAGGTGCTTGATTAGTCAAAGAGGGCTTGTTTTGGATATGCAATAGGGGGTTGAGGCTCTCTTTTGGTTTGACTCTTGGGATGGGTTTTCCCCCATTTTGAGCCAGTATCCTAATCTAAAAAATCTTGGTCAACATTTCTTAGAGGTTGGTTGGTCCAAGGTGATTGATTTTAAGACCTCTTACCTTTTTGGGTAGATGGAGGTGTCAAGGTGGAAGTTACCTAGTGGATGGCCAATGGTTGGATTGGAGGAGGATTGTGTTGAGCTTCACAAAATTCTAGCTTGTAGGCAATGTAGTTCTCTTAGAGATAAGGATATTTTAGCTTGGAGTCCAGATCTTAAGGGATTTTTCACAGTGGCCAGTGGCTATTAGGATTTTATGGTTCAAAGTATGGTGGTTTGGAGATTCTATGGTGGAAAAATGATTGGAACAAGTTTTCCTGGCCTAAGTGTAATTTCTTATTGTGAAATTTAGCTTGGAATATATGTTTGACATGGGATAATATTCAAAAGCGCAGATTTCAAGGCCCATCTATTTGTGTTTTGTGTGGGTGCAATGAAGAGGATTCTTCCCACTTGTTCTTTCATTGTTCTTTTTCTATGCTTCTTTGGCATCTTTGGTGGGGTGTGTGGAAACATCCTTGTGTTCATGCATCTTCCCTTGTTGAGTTCTGGAGCAGTCTGGGAAGACCCCCTACTCAGGCCTCTTTCCTTCATATTTTGTGGTGCATTGGTCCTACTTTCATCCTTTGGAAAATTTGGGTGGAAATGAATCGTAGGATTTTTCAGGGGGATAGGTTGATGATTCAATAGGTTTGGCAGAGAATTGTTGGTATGATCCAGGAAATAGTGGAAGCTAAATGTGATGTATTTTTCCTTTGGAAAGGAGTGATGATGAGATTGTGAACAGGCTAGGTTTAAAGGGTTTGACTTTTGATTCATTTTGTGTCATAAGGGGTAGGAGGGCTAAAAAGAAGGTTCAGAGGGTTGGAAGATGGTTTCCTCCTCTGATGGATGTTTTGAAAATCAACACTGATGGTTTGTCTAGGGGTAATCTTGGGCCTGCTGGGATTGGTGGTGTTGGGAGGGACTGTTCTGGCTCTTTTGTTTTCTTTCCTCTAGTCATAAAGGGCAACATTCTAACAATCTTATGGAGGGATTGGTGATTCTCTGGGCTATTGAGTGTGCTTGTGCTATGGGCTAACGCAAGATTATCTGTGAATCTGACTCACAAATTATTATTAATTTGTTGAATGAGAAAAGGTTGGTTGGAGTTAATTGGAAACTTACCTCGGTTGTTCATCACATTTTTCAATTGAGTTCCATGCTAGAGGTGGTGTCTTTTACCCACATCTCGTGGGAATGGAATCGGCTTGTTAATTGTCTAGCCAAGTGGGCTTCTAAGAATGTTGAGGATTGGCATATTGAGGATTGGGAACAATTATCCCCTTATTTCTGTCAAGTTTTAGAGAGAATTATTTCTGATGATATGGCTGGGTGATTGTCTTGGTGTTGTTTGGGTGGTGGTTGTTTGTGTTGGTTGGGTTTTGGTTATGCCAGCTTGGCTGGGAAGCCTTTATGCTCTTCGATCCTTTTGTACTAGTGATTTCTCATTATCAATAAAGTTGTTACCCCCTTTTTATTAAAAGAAGGACAAATATTATTATAAAAAAATAGGTGCATTATTTAATTATATACCATGTTCACATTTTTTAATTTTAAAGGTTTGGTTATGTAAATGAGTCATAGAGTGTGTAGTAAATATTTTTATTTTATTATTGTTGTTTATGTATTTTATACTAAAATTTCATAGTAATAATAGTATTTGTATAATTATAAATTAAAATTTTAGAAGTAAATTATAATATTATCATTTATATCTTATATTAAATTTTATATAAATATCATAATAAATTTGTATAAATAAATAAATTTAAATAATTATTATTTTTAAGTGTCTATTTTATTTATCATAAATCAAATTTTATTTATATTTTATTATTTTTAAACAAAAAAATTATTCATATTTTATTTGATCAAAATTATTTATTTACTTGATATTTTACTTAAATAAAAATAAATTAATGACTAATTTATATTAATTTTTTTTTAAAAAAATAGATAATTAAATATGCATAATTTTTTAAAATATTTATATCTCTTTTCTAAAATTTATTAAAATTAATTTAACTATTTAATATTTTTAAATAATTTTAACTAATTCATTTTATATTAACAAATTAAAAATTAAGATATAACTTATACCATATATTAATAATATCAAATTAAATAATAAAAAAATTATATATAATCCCACTTTTAAATAAATTTTATAATTTTTTCACTAATTTAATAATTAAATATTATATCTTACTCTCAATATTTATTTGAAATAAATCAATCCAAAAAAAACATAGAAAGATATCAATAATTAAGAGTTATTTTATTTTACTTTAAAAATATTTAAAAATTATTTTATTTTATTTATATTTATTTTAAAGTTATTTTATTTACTTAAGAACTATTTTATTTTAGCTTAAGTTTATTTAAGAGAAATTTTATTTATTTCAAAAGTTTATTTTATTTATTTATTTTATTGTATTTACTAAAAATTATTCTATTGTATTTATTTAAGAATAATTTTATAGTTTTTTTTTTTAAAACATATGTGATTCTTTAAAAAAAATGTTAACATACTCATACCATTATATCTTTCACGAAAAAATAAAAATTTAAATGTGATAAAAGTCATATTTTAGAAAGTGTCATCAAGTGACTAACACTTTCTTGTAATGTTATATTACGTCCAATTCTTCCAATGATTTGGTAGTTGAAATTGAATAATTTGAAATAGAAGTTAAAGGCTATTTGATTGCACAGTAGTACACTTTTATAGTAATTATGTGCCATTCTCATAGATAACTTGAATTATTCATAGACAACCCTTTTGCTATCAAAAAAAGAAAACTAGAAATATGGACAATCACATGCAAACATGTCAAAGTTGTTAGAGGGGAAGCAAACAAAGCAAAAAAAAGAGACCTATACACCTTTTACTTTAAAATTAAAGTGTGACAAGAGACATTTAAAAAAGTGTCACGCAATAACTAAGTAGCATTTGTCTTGTTATGTTACATCATGTCCAATTCTTTGAAAACTAGAAATGGAGACAATCACATACTAAAATTGTTGAAAGACAAACAATCTAAATAAAAAAAAACTATAATGTGAAAATACCTTTGTCATATAATTAAAACATCCATAGAAATGAGATATTTAAATCTCAAAAGTAACTGTATGGTCCCATGGGGGGCTTGGGCTTCTATTTCCATGGAGCAAAAGGTCCTATGGGAAAAAAAAAATTGTGCTACAGGATTAATTGGAATCTTTTCCAGAAAAATAGGAACCCCTACCTTTTAGGAATGAATATTTGAGGTGGTGAAATTGGGGTGGGGCTAGAAATTGCCCCTACAGCTTAGGAGTTTTTTATGCCACGTGTCTCTCATCTAAAATTTCAAATTCTTATTAGAAAATAAAAATGAGAGAATTTTCATTTATTTATTATTTTCACTTTTTTATTTTTTTAAGCAGAATTGCAAGATTAAATTCATGGGACCAAGAACTTTAAAATATTCCTAAAAAAGCTAAGCAGCATACGCTTAGATTTTTAAGGAAACCCCCCCTCCATAGGACCTTACCCTAAATAAACTTAAAAATCTAGAATCGGATGCATTTAAGAATTCCTTTCCTTTCTTTTAAAGTGCTGCGGAAGACAGCGCTATGAAAGCAGTGGGCTATCCACCGGAGGCGAACATTCATGTACAATGTCTTTCCTGGCGAGATACATACTAAAGTGAAAGTAAAAGGAGGTAGTCCCATATGCCAAAACCCATCGTGAATCCAAAAGCAGATATCTCGGGCTTTCTGCATGAGAAGTGGAGTAAAGAGGGTGAGTCCACGTATACTTAAAAGCCATCTATGATCAAAACAAATATCGCGGGCTTCAGAGCATACATGCACTAGAAGTGGAAGTAAAGGGTGAGATACACTCACTTAAAGCCATCACATCCAGATCAAAAGCTTGAGATAATGGGAGCTTCTACGCATATCTTGGAAGTGGAAGTAAAGGGTAGTCCCATATACTTAAAGCCATTTGTAGATCCAAAAACAGATCGCCAGATATCATAGACTATAAAAAGACCTTTCCATCCCTCTCCTTTCACATTTCAAACTATAATTCCATATAATCGATTGGACTATCAGGAGGCAGCATTAGGTGTGGTCATGTCTACGGAAAGCGGAGGGCCACTGGTTTCCAATCATTAGGCCCGTGGGTGTGGGAATTCCGCCTAGGAGATACCCATCAAAGCACAAAAGCGAACATGCATGTCGAGTTTAATTCTTATTCACACTAAAATCAAATGCAAAGATATACAGGTTTTATAACCATCCGAGAAAAGGAAGTGCGGTGAAGAAGCGGACTTAAGCGCCAGTTTCCCTCGGTGACGGAGCCGGAGAAAGCAAACTAAGCGTGTGTTTGTTTCAGTTCTTTATATGGAAATAAGCATTGATGTATGCTTATGTTAGCTTATACATTTGGATTGATACCGAAGAATTCATGTATATGGATTACGGAGGAGCAGGGAAAAGTAATACTTATAAAATTCTAACTAAGGAGACAGAAAAGATGAAAGAGGGAAAACCCTGTGGGAACAAAACCCCCCCTTAAACTTAACTAAGGAGATAAAAGCCTAAATAGGAAACAAAGATGGGTCCTGGCATTAAGGCCATTTTAGGTACCCATTTACATATGAAATTCTCCCACAAATATAGAGAGAATATAATAGAAGAAGATATGAATTCCCCCATAATGGAAGAGCTCCCATGCCAATGATGAACGCTTGAAGACAAAATATGATCCACTGCCTGCAAACAACATTTCTCCCCTTAGGAAGAAAATGATCTACTGGTGATTGGAGAAGCCAATCCAAAAAGATGGGTGATACTGGAATCCAAATCCAGATGTGTGTCTCTGAAAACTGCTCGCATGTCTTCATGTCAAAAAGCGTTGATGGTGATCCAAGATATTGTGAAGACTGATCTGGAGCAATCTGCAAAGGCGAGGAGGATGGTGGGCCAACGACGTTGATTTGGTTATCAACAAAGAGGAGTGGAATGTCCTCAAAGTAATCCTCTAGATCTGCAATATAGGACTCTACAAACAAGGATGATATGTCTGCAATATGCGAATCCCAAGTGATGCCCTGTTGCAAGAAGCCATTGGAAGCTTTCGAAGAAGCAACACAGAACTCAGCAACATCTATTAGGACAGAAGATTCCTCAAAGAGAAGACGTATGTCCTCAATAGTGTCGTCATGATCAAGAAGGAGAGACTCTGCAAACAAATGATGAATGTTTGAAAGGATGACATCTCGCTGATCAAGAGGACAAGAGTGAACTTGCAAAAGAGAATCTAAAGTAGCCTTCGGAGAAGCCAAAATCTCTGTTGAAATAGCAGGTGGAGGAGACTGAATAGCTACCAATATAGGAGGTGTAGAAAGAGGAGAAACAAGAAGAGATGTCGCTGTGTCATCAGGACAATCAAGACTCTTCCAATAATTAAGTTCCTCTTTAGTATCATCATCATACAAAGGATCATCCTCATTATCATGGGAGAGAAGCATGTCTATAGTGGGATTATCTGGGAATGGAGGTTCATTGGGATCTCCATATATTTCCCATAGAGTGGTCCAAAGAGTGCGAGGGCACTCAATGTGTGACAGAGCCCATGATGTGTGGTCCCCAACACTTAAACCGATTAATCCTAAGACATGATCATTTCTACTTTCCCATACAGATTTCTGCCAACATGCAGTTGGTTCAGGAATAAGTCCAAACAAATGTGGCAATGAATGAATCCATTGGCAGTGCTTTAGGATTCCATCACGCCAAGAGTTATAGTTTCCTTCTCCCAAACTGATGACAGATGGATGATTTCTAATTCCCATTTTTAGACTAGATATTTACCCCTTCTGGAACTTTATTTCAGTCTATTAATTATAAAATGCCCTGCATAATCCCCTCAAAGAAAAATACAGAAAAATGGCACTTTATAAATTGAGTGCATGGACTATATAAGTTGACTGCATGAATTTGTAATAAATCCCCCTTGATTTTTGACACTTTATCATTGTGCATAAACAAATATTGTTTAGTTGCACTTACAATTTTAGAAAATGTCTATAAAAGAGGAGAAGCTAATTACATGCATAAGCAAAAGCAAATCGCACCTCTGAGTGCCTGCCAATGACTTTCACTTCTTAGTAGCCTTCTCACTATGTGCGCTGGCCTGCGTGATAATGGCTTCTAATCAATGCAATGCACGATGCCTGCCTCTGCCAATTGGATCGACCTCTCTACTCGCAGAAACTGATAGAAAAGTGAACGCAGGTGTATATTCAACGTGGCTAGGTCAAAGAGAGAGACCTTGAGTGACCTTTTGGTGGTGAATTGTCACCTCCTGGGCCTGCAAAAGAAAAATCCACAGCCTACCCAATCAAGCAATTCGCAGCCTCTGGTTGCAAATTTATTTGAATCGTTGCACCATACGCCCCTTACCAGAAGATCTAGGCAAGCTTCCTTCAAGAGTTTGCGTTACTATCAAAAGCTTCTGCAAATAGACCACAAAATTTGATAGGGGTGGACTCTGTGGTGCTGCAAGCACTGTCAAACAGCAACAATACTAGTCAAATACAACAAATTGGTTCACCTATTGGCTTATAATTACCTCCTCCTGCTCTGATACCATGTAGAATTCCTTGCAGATCTAGGAAGATAAATTATCAAGCACACAGAAAAATGAACATGCACAATCTGATTTCATTCTTAATCACTGTTTATCAAATGCAAAGATATACAGTTTTATAACCATCCGCAGAAAAGGAAATTGCGGTGAAAGGCAGACTTAACTGCAGTTTCCTACGGTGATAAAGGACGGAGAAAGCAAAACTAACTGCCGTGTTTGTTTCAGTTAGCATATGCATGAAAATAAACACTGATGTCTACTTATGTTAGCTTATCTGTTGTCCGTTGATAACAGAAGGAATTCATGTCCGTGGATTACGGAGGAACAGGAAAGTAACAACAGTAGGAAGTTGTTGAACAAAGTGACGAACCTCAATTTCTCCTTCGCTCGGGTACGCAACAATTTAACGGTAGAGAGAGCTTGACGTCGTCATTATGACTTCTAAGGAAGACAAATTACAGACGCCTTCTCTACTGAAATCGGCATTTAGTGAATGGTGGCAGAGAACTTTATCATTGAATTTAATGGTTGTTAGATCAACCACGTCTCTGTATTTACGTCTATTAATAGACTGGGCTTAAAGTCTACAATCGTGTATTGCATCAAATTCTATTGCTGGATTGTTTTGGAGCTCTGCATCAAAACTCTACTGCTTCCAGAGTTTTTTGGAGCTCTGCATCAAAACTTTGGTATGTTTCCCACCATTTTATAGAGCAGTTCTCTCGATTTCATAAGTTCTCGTTATGTCTTTACGTCAGTTGAAAGGATCAGTGGTTTCTAATTGTCTGCCACTGTTTTTTATCATTTTGAATGAGAGTTTGTTTGATTTTACTTTTGTTTCTGCATTTCATTGAGGAGCTATGTAGAGTAAGTTGTAAACAGTGGGTGTGTTGTTCATACAACTCACTGGTGCTTCAGGCTCTTCCTTTGGGTAACATTAATTTTAGTTAGGAAATCAATGAATAACAAGGAAAATACTTACACATTTAGTAATGGTTTCTGTAAAATTGAAATATGGTTTGCTTGAAATGGGTGTTAGTAGGTCTGTTTCTGCAGATTGTTGTTTAGATAAGCAATCAATTCCAATTATGCTACGTCGAGATAGAATCCCTTCTCATTTGCTTATGCTTTTGGCTATATGGTTTTAAGGTAGAAACTATTTTATTCTAAGCTGTTTGGCATGATTTTTCTTCTCTCATTCCCTCTTCAGATGAAGGGAAATAGCCTTGCCAGGAGGAACACATGTGCATCAAAAGCACACTTGTCCTTACCCTTCCCTATCACCCAATGAGAAGAAGCTTGTCCTTACCCTCCCTTATGAAGAGACAAATACCAAAATGTAGTTCTAAAAGGGGAAATGGTGAATTATGGTTTAGTTTTTGGTTTCATGGAAAATCAAGGGAAATGGGCCAAACCATTCATTCTCTACCAAATGATGATTATCTTAAATCAAAAAAAGTAGAAATAAGAAAATATACTAATTGGGATACATAAAACAATAGTTATTAAAGAGGTAATGCAACTTTAAAATTGCATTTATCTTTCATTAATCTTAGGTACAAGAAACAATGGCACTAAACCATCATGCATGTTAATGGCCATTTTGCAATACAAACAGCCACGGGACATAGTTTATGGTACAATTCTATTATCACCACAATAGATTTGTATTCACTTATTTTTCTCTCTCATCTACCTTTTTGTTACTTTTACTCTTTGATGTACAAGAGAATTTGCTCCTTTAGCAAGCCCAATTTATTCAACCCTAGACAAATTATGATTCTTTGATCAGCCATTGTATAGAAGTGAAATTTCATTTAAATATACAAGCTTTTATACTCATCATGGTAACGACTAAAATGTCAAAAATAGCCCTCACCTCATCATTTGATGTTGTCAAATTGATGGTGATAGAGAAATTTCAAAAGTCATTTTCATCCCTAGGCTAACTGAACAAGAATTGATAGTGATTAAAACTATATGCATACATGTACATCTATATATTTTCAAATAAACAAATATTAGAAAAAATTGAAGAAAAAAATGAACCTTGTACCACTTTAAGTGGGGAAAAAATAAAAATGAACAAACAACTTATTACTTTACCAAATGTTAAATTAGAATAACAATTCAGAAAACAACAATAAATTATTGAAAAATTTAGGAACCTTCGAAATAAATTTCAAAAAACTTACCTTTGATGAATATACTTGATGCAAGTTATTTAATTCTTATAGCAATTATCCAAGACATCTTTACAATCCTTCAACAATCCAAAATAATAGCTTGACCCTGAATAAGAACAAACAATGGATTTTGGAAAGCTAGAGTGATATGTAAGTTTTATAGTTGTGTTATGTTTTTAGGTTCAGATTTTATCTAGAATTTTTTGGATTTTAAAAATAAATAAATAAATCGCTCATTAGCCTAAGCCTTATAGGTTCACCCAAGGTGAAAATAAATTTTAAAGAACTCTAACATGAGAAAAAAATAAGAATGAAAAAACAACTAATTGCCTTACCAAATAAAAATAGAATAACAATTAAAAAATAATAATAAATTATTGAAAAATTTAGGAAACTTGTTAATAGATTTCAAAAAACTTACCTTTGATGAATAACCTTGATGTAAGCTATTTGATCCTTGTAACAATTATCAAAGATGTCTTCACAATCATTCAACAATCCAAAAAATGACAACCCCCAATGATGACAAACAATGAGTTTGGAAAGTTGGAGTGATCTAGGTAACTTTTACCTTTGTGTTTTGTGTTCGTAGGTAGCTTTTTAAGCTTAGATTTATATTTTGAGATTTTTTGGCTTTAAGAAATGTGTCTAGAAATAAAAATAAAAATTCACTATTTAGGTTGTAAGCCTTATGGATTTACCCAAAGCACTACCCTAGTAACATGGGTATCCTTGCAATGTACAAGAGACATACTCAAGTCATATCACTAGGTTATCCAAACCCACACTCATTTAGGTTGGTTATGAGGGTTGCAATCAACAAACCCTATAACATAGATTTACAAACATTGACTATTTATTGTCATTTTTAAAAATAAAAATATTTGAGACTAAGGAAAAAAAATGAATGGTACAAATCTCCAAATCCAACTGTATTTCAACCTTCTACTACTATTTTTTGTTGATAAGTGTTCTAATTTGTTTCTTTAGCCTAATGATTATCAATAAGGAGACATTAACCTTTGATCTATACCTATGTCATTTGGGGAGATGCAAATCCTATACATACATAAAGAAAATGTATTTCTTATAAATCATTGATGTCTTTCTTATCATTGTAGTTGTCATTTCTTATTTCTAGTAGTTAAGCCACTAATAGAACAAAGAATTGAAGAGACAATCATAAATCATCCTTGGAGAATAGTGTTGAAGGATATAGTAGTGTAATCTAGAGATAAATTATTCCATCATGGCATTTTTGTGTATGAGTAGTCACTGCACGCAATTGTTCCAAAGTGAAATGTAAGTCATCCTTAAGGCTAACATTGAGGAATAAGTGGTTTAGGCTAGAGTCAAAGGATTCCATCATGACATTTTTTGTGTATGAGGAATCAATGTGTAATTGTTACTAAGTGAATCACAAGTCATCCATGATGCCTAATGTTAGGGGTAGAGTGGGGTGGGCTAGAGTCATAGGTCCATCATGGATTTTTATATATATAAGGAGTCAATGTTATTGTTCCAAAGTAAACATATTTCTATCATTGTCATAAAGCCTTCAAGAAGGAATAATAATTATTCCATATTTTTCCCCATGGAGTATCCCATGACCCTACTTAATGTTACATTATATTACATTTTTCAACTAGCAAAAAGTTTGATATTCAAACCCATGACCTCCTACACTCATTACAAGTTTGTCTATCATGCCATTAATTGGTCATTAAACCAACAAAACATTTAAGAAAATTTGTATGCCACCTTGAAGCGGGTCCTTAACATTTAAGTATTTGTGCCTTTCATATGGATGCATATTTCCTTGTATATTTTACAAGTATATTTTGCAATTTGTCTTTCACAAATGGTTCAGAATTTTGGATTTCCCTTCACTGTTATATGTAGTTGCTTTCTATTACACAAAAAGTTAAGAATTTGTTGAGATATGTGTATTCTTAAGCTTCTTTATTAAAATATCGACATTTTTTTAGTGAATTTTGCCAATCCATAATATGGTCAATTGTGGAAGACGATAGGGCCAAGGGGTTTTTCTCGCATATGGCCTTCTTTAGATGAAGACACATCAACCATTTTTTTAGGGTTATGGTTCTTGAGCGAAGCTATTGTGTGTGTAATACTTTTCAATATTTTGTTGGAACTTCAAAGAGAAACAATACTAGTAAGGATTGATGAAAAGTCTCTATGCAAGTTTACTTATGTTTCATATGTTCGTAGATTCTAAAATTTTACTTGGACCCTAGTAATTTTTTTCCTATAAAAATTTAATTAACATCTTTAAGGAATTGGTTTTAAAACTATTGTCAATTGAAAGAACCTCACCTTTTCAATGACTAGTTGGTCGTGATCATACACATCTAGATAAGGACTATACTTTGATATTCAAAGTTAAGAACCTAGACTATAATTGTTTTCAAACCACCAAGAGCAACAAAGTAGTGCTGTTATCTTAAATGTATTTACCTAAAGATGTGTAGAAATTACAATTTGAAGATGTCATTCTACTATTATATCATGTGTGACAAACCCAATATAAGCACATTAAATATGATTTCTCTCAATATCTTTTATAAATATATTTCAAATATCTATGTTGATATGTTAGATCAGCATTCCGAATTTGTGTTTATATCGTGCATTATTTTTCTTTGAAAATAACAAAGAATTGCACATTCACCCAAATTTATAATATACAACAAACAAAATATGTATGGGGTATTACAAAGAATATTTTTTTGTCAATAGGCATAAATCATATAACATTATTGCAGCTCCAAGGACTTGAGTCACTTGTCAACTTTACGTTTTGCAAATTGTTTTTCTTAATTTTTCACTTTAAATACATCCATATAAAATGTGTTGTTATTTCTCAACATTTGACAAGTTATTTTTCTATCCTCATTAGAGGATAAAGTATCATGATTATATCAAGCACTTGTTTTTGTTTATAGCATAAGCTTCCATATGGTATGTCCAATGATGTATTTGGAATGAGCAACCCATTCTTTCATTATGCTTATGAATTTTATTATTCTAGTTGTATATTCTTGTCCTAATATTTGTGCTCCCATGGTGCTTGTCTTTCAAGATCTCTCGTACCCAACATATCTATTTCAATAACTTCCATAATTGGCCCATGAAGTATCTAAAGATGATTTCCCACACACACTCCTTCATGTTTTATTGAATAGAGTGAACATCCTCATCTTCATAACTAGTATGGTCTTCAACAATCAATTTCACCCTACATTTAACGCATCTTTCTCTTGCATTCTCATTCTAACATTTTCTTTGTCATGTGTTGTTGTTGTCTTTGGTATTCTCAACCATATTCTCTTCCTTTTCAAAATTCAACCTTGGCTAGCCATACCTGCAAAGTTATAATGAAACAAAACTATTAGTTTAGGATATTATTTCTAAAACTATTAGTTTAGGATATCTTCTCTAATATTACCATTGTTAGTCTGATGTGATATGCCCTACACTTTAGATAATTAGTTTTCCCTTAGGCATTGTCATCTTTTGCCACTTGTCTTTCCATAACTAAAAGTCAGTGTAGGATATACTCTATACACATTCTAAGTTGCATGTGTTTATTTGTGATTATTATAATTCAAAAAAGCTAAGCTTTTGAATTATAGAATGTTGTTTTTTATCATGTGCATATTAGAATTTTAGGAAAGATTGTAGACATCAAAATGCAATGACATATTATATTAACATTTTATGTTTATATTATATTTCCTTTCATAATTAATTAAGCATTTCATATTTATCTAAATGCATATTGCATATTATAAATCATAATAAAAGATTGTTATTTTAAAAAATAAAAAAAATCAATATAAACATAGCTCATCATCCATTCAAACACCTAAGATAAACAAAGATCAACATGTCGAGTAAATAATACTTTTCTATGAACTATCATATTTGTCTCTAAACAAATTTCTATATAATTCAATGTGTTTGTACCTTTAATATATATTGATCTAGGATAATATAAAATAATCCCTCTAAATACTTAGGACTATAAATGGTTTAATTTCCTTATTTAAATATTATTTTGAGTGAAAAAGGGAGATCCTTTAAATATTCATTCTTAGAAAGTACGATTCAAAATGCTATAGGAAATGAGAATCTATTATTTGGTTTGAATGCTATAGGGGATGACTAATCTATTATTCAAAGTAATTTTGTCAAAATTGTAACATTATTGTGTGCAAGGGTTGGGACAATATTACGCGTAATATTTTGCATGAATTTGTTTTGATTGATTTTAATTTTTAGGAATATTTAACATTTTTTTGAGATTAAATTTAAACAATTTTATACTATTTTTAAAAGTATACATTTAAGCAATTTAGATATAATTTATGTTAAAAAATAAAAAATGAATATATTTAAATATAAAATAAAGCGATATAAAAATTAAGCTTCTCTATAATTATAAAATGTTGTACTTCGCAACCATTACACAATGGCATTGTGATCCATTGCAGTGGTCAAACAGACACGATGCAATGACTACATAACCACTACACAAAAGTACACGACTACATAGTGAACTATAATCATTGTGCAATGGTGGCAATAAGATTTCAATTTTATTAAACTATTTTTTCTAATATACTTAGATTATTTTTATTATCTTAAAATCTTCTCTTCTTGTAATTCTATATTTGATATTTTGTTTTGAAACATGATTGTTTGTAGTTATATACCATTTTTTAATAATATCACCAGTTGCCAAGAGATTTTGTAAACACACCCACACCATTACATCTTTGTTGTCATTGTAGATTACACCTCTCAATATAATAATAGAAAGACAAAATCCTTTTTATGAGTTTCTAATAGAACATGTAAATAGAATAGAGGTAATGAAGCCTAAATCCATAATTTTGCTCTAAATTTAGTTTGGCAACATTGTCTTGACCCCCAATAGGAGGGGAATCCATTGGAACATATTCCTAAAAAATAGGAGGGGAATCCCTCAATATTTTACTCTACCCTCTTCTCCCTCAAGCATGGAAAGTTTTCCTAAACGCTTATAGAGGATATTGAATTACCTAGAATAGAGCATGTAACCCAAGATGTTTGCTCATCTCATAGAAAAATATCCATTACAAAAAATTGATATAATACACTAATTAAAGATTGAAACTTATTAGTTGATTTTATAAAGAAAGTATATAGTTTCTAGAATATGAAGCCAATTTGAAGTAGAGGCCTTGTATGATCACATAAACATAGGAAAAAAGTGCATGATTGTGCTTTCTTGGAATATTATAGGTTTCAAATCATCAAAAGAGAAGACTAGCCTTGAAGATGTATGAGGAAAAAGATGGTCAATTTTTCTAAACAAACCCCTCCAAAGACTTTGAAAATAAACAAAAAAATTGGCCCTTTTCATCTAATTTTGTTAATTAGTGTCCCACCTAGGCCAACCTAGGACCCTTAGGGGGCTTGACTTTTGGGAATCCCTTATTCCAAAGCTATCCACTATGAAAGGTGCAAGTCAACTTCACAATGATTAATGCAAAGCTCAAATGAAAAATTGACATTGAAGCACTTGACGATTGGATGCAACAATTGGAGTCATATTTCATATCCATATTCCTCTAGTGTTTTGCTAGTGGGAATTACTCAACAAGCAACTCATTCTTTTAAAAGATTCTATTAAAACTTAGAACAAATTTATAGAAGCTCTATATAGGGAATATCACCCTCTAAAGTGCTATAACAAGCAATACATAAAATGACAACTATTTAGTAACTATAAAGACTAGAGATGCAAGGCCCAATGGGTTCCATTCTTTGTTTGTTGGATTTGATGAGTGTGACACCAAACACAATAATGTCCTCAAATAATTAAGGTAAATTATCAAATAAATTAACAATGAGATGTAATTTATCAACTACACAACATTGAGGTAGGCACACCATCATGCCTCAAAGCTTGAAGTGAGATTTAAACTTAAAGAAAAAAACTACACTCACAAGAGGCTACACACAAAAATAAGCCTCTATAAAACATGAAGCTTGCACTCTGACCACATCACATAAGGCAATTGTAGCACAAACTACCACCTTTGTAACTAGACACAAGCCAACCACAACAATAGGTCAAAGGGAAGCAAAAGCAAGGAAAGAAATGGTGCAATTTGCATGATGTCACTAACACAAACATAGAGTATGCAACATTTTCAACGCAATGATTACTCTAATTACATACTTTCTATCAAAAGAAGAATCAAAAGTTAGAATCCACTCATGCAACTCTAACCTATTTAAATTTGAGGTTTTAGAAGAGTGAAAATGCATGTTTCATACCAATTTAGTTATGGGTCAAAGAAAAACGCTTCTTGCATAATCATTAACAATGGAAGTTTCACAAACATGGTCAACTAGGCATGACAATTGTCAAGAACCCTCAACCTTACTCAAGTAGCTTTGATTCAATAAAGAGCATAAAATGTGCTAGTGTATTGTGCAATAAATACAAGTGAGTGAGTATATACATAAGATATGTGAGAGTGATGAAGTGACAACCAATAGAAAGTGCAACTCATGAATCTACGAAAGAGGAAAGACTAACTCCTACAAAAGATGTTGACAACTTAACCCCATGACTCGCTCCAAAACAAGCAAAACTTAAATGTAGGAAAACAAATAACAACCTAATGAAATGAAATATGAAAACCTACGTCAACAATTTCTAGAAATCTGATCCAAAAAATGCAGCATTGTGAATGAAACCTTAAAACTATAAAAGCGTGAACAATAAATGTAGCTATCCAGACAAAAACTCAAAAATCTAAAAATATGGTGGTTCTTGATTGTACTCTCTTTGTTCAAGGCTCTACAATTCTCTACAAATTCGTCATGTTTCATGTTCCTTTGGCACAATGACACGAAGAGAATCACGAGAATGTAAATGGACAAATGACTTCTTGAACGCCATCTGATTGCTTCCTTCCTAAATATGGCAATGCTTTCTTGCACGCCTTGTCCTTAGTTTTTCCTACAATGTTGCCATTATATATCATGCTCTTTTTCATTTCAGATAAGATAAAACGGAGATTTCATTAATTTCTTAAATTCCTCCTACTGAATTAACTGGTGGCAAGTTCTTCAGACCAAATGATGGGCATAGAATGTTTGCCAGGTGCAAAAGAAATCCACCATTCTTCACATACTTGGACTCTCAATATTCAAGGCGCGATAGTTGAAGTTAGCATAACTGCCACATATTTAGTTGATATTCTGATTTTATGGTTGGAACAGTATAATTCCTCCATAAAATTATGAAACACCAAGTTGGAGCCACCGTAGTTAGAAATTGTGACTTAGAAAGCATACATTTAATTGCCACCTCATGGTTGGGATATTGGCATAATGAATATCTTTCTTTGGTTCTTTGCAGGTGAGCCATTTCATGCTATGGCGTTATCTCCAGTTTCAATGTATGGGTTCTACCAGAATAAGTATATTATGAGAAGTTCAAACGATTCTGTTCTGACGGACAACACAAGCTCTAGAAATACAGCCTTCTATTGCTGGACCCGGATCAGGGATAAACCATGTCCTAAGTATTCACTTCTTCGATTTGCAATATGTGCTAAAAATAAATATGAATGCAAACCCAGCTACTTTGACCCTGCCACAAGTCGAAATGAAAAAATTTCTCGATCCAAAAGAAAAGTGCTTGTTTTTGGTGCACAAAAAACAAACGTATGTTCGCAGACAGACCTTTTTGCAGATCAAGCAAACATTTGTATCGGTAGATGGACCAGACAAAGGACAATTCGACTGGTCTTGAAAGCTACTAATAATATAAAAGAATGGCTAAGAAACGCTAGCTTTAAATACAGCACCGAATCAACAATGGCAACATTTTTTGTGTCATGGATTCTTTTGTTTAGTCCGCCTTCTTATGCTGCTGATGATGGGCCCAACATCTATGCCTGTTTGTTGAAAGGGTGCAGGTATTATACCATTAAAAATAAGTTCTCTTTTATGTCATAAAAATTTGAGGGCAATATTCGTTATTCTATAATATATTGATTTCAGAAATCTGTTAAGGTTATCTTTTGCATGTTGATGTCATTCAACTGGTTATCTTTTGATATAAGATGATTCTTAGAACTACATAGAAATTATATATGTGTTGTTCACTATCAACATGCATAAGAAAAGAAAATGCTGATAAATGTATTTCAATTCACAAGAATCACATTTCAAATGTAGCTTTGTCTATATAAGTACCACTTTTACTTGAATGATTAAAAATCACAGGAATGTTCTACTCATCATTCTTTCTGCTTTATATTAAGGAGAATTACATGTGATATGCTTACTATGAAAATTCCACCAAACAGGGGAAGAACACATTTTGCTACATATGGTATGACTGATCTGATTGGTCTCCAACATAAGTCAGATTCTTCTTCATTCCCAAAAAACCAGTTGCTTCAATGGGCACTGACTTTGGCTAAAGAGTAGGCCTACACATTTTAACTCTTTATAAACATGACTAGTTTACCAATTCTGTAAGAAAAGCAGAAGCCTCCCACTTTCCTTTAGGAAATCACCTAAGATTAGATGTTCAATGGAATATAATGTTGATGTGACGAGAAGCAAGTCTTCTAAAATACTAATAAGAAGAGATCTCATTTTCTTCTGACAACTGCAAGCCTCAATAAAGAGTTAGTAAACAGAAGCATTCTTTGAGATATTCAATTATTTTTGAGAATTCTAGTTTCCAACCTTCGGTTGGATTGGTTAAATTGCTTTGTCTGCTCGTGATGTAGTGGGGTTGCCCAGAGTTGAATCATCAAAGAAGAGTGAAGCTCTCAAGATTTGGGAGCCGTGCATTCTTAAATCTTTCTTGGTAGAATATGAACAGCTCTAAATCAAGCTTATTTGCAATATTTGTCATAATTCAATATGGTATGTATACACCTGAAAATGACCTTACTAACATCCTGTTTTGTCAAGGCTCGTGGATTCGTTAACAACTTAATATGCCAAATAGCGATTGGGTGGAACAGCTTAAGAATTCATCAAGAGGTGTGTCATGGGTTATTATTATTTCTTAGGCACCTTTCCCTTGAGTGTAAGATCAAATTTTCAATAGAACATAATATTATTATGACTAGCAGCAAAACTTCTAAAATACTAATAGAGAAGACTCCATTTTCTTGTGACAACTGCAAACCTTGATGAAGTTCTAGTAACCAAAAATGTTAGTCAAGACATGTCAATTCTTTTCGATAATATTAAATTCCAACATTGAACAAGATTGGTAAAATTGCTTCCTCTGCCCTTGTTGTACTGGGATTGTCCATTGCAGAATCATCAAAGAAGAGGGAAGGTCTCAAATTTTGGGAGCCTTGTATTCATAAATATTTTCTAGTGAACGGCTCTAAATCAAACTCTGAAAAAAATTCATGATCTGGTATGGTCTGTATACACTAGAAAGTGACCTTACTAGCATCTTATTTTGTCAAGTCTTGTTGGTACATTAACCTCCCAAATTCGTATTGGGATGGGTTGGCTTAAGCACTTGTTAAAAAGTGTGTTGCGTCTTGTTTTTATTCCTTAGATTCCTTTCCCTTTGGTATAAGATCAAAATTTCAATGGACAATAATATCATTATAAATAGGAGCAAGTCTTCTAAAATGCTGATAGAGATCCCATTTTCTTGTGACAATTGCAAGCCTCGATGAAGAGCTAGTAACCAGAAATGCTATTGGAGACATTGTCATTTCTTTTTGAGAATTACAATTTACAACCTTGAGGAGGATTGGTAAAATCACTTCCTCTGCGCCTACTGTACTGAGGTTGCTCAGAGCAGAATCATCAAAGTATAGCTAAGGTCTCAAGATTTGGGAGCTTTGTATTCTTAAATATTGTCTACCAAGTTTGAACAACACTGGATCAAACTCCTTTCCTGTTATAATCTGATATGGTTTGTATACACCTGAAAATATCATTACTCATATTTTGTTCTTAACACTTTCCATGGCAATAACCTCCCAAATGGGGATTGGGCGGGCAGTCTTCATGCCTTTCTCTTGGTGCCCTCCTTTTACCTAAAATTTGTTTCAGTCTCCTCAAATTTGCCATCATTTTGGCCTTTTGGTCCCCCTTTTTCCTCCACCATTCCATTTGTTTTCACCTTTCCAATCCTTCCTCGTCTGTCCAACATCATTGTCCCGATCGATAATGACCTGCTTGTTCCCTAATTTGGCCAACATCACTTGCCGGTCACATGATCTATTAATTTTACACATCAGTTGAGCTGATGATGTGAATATTTTGGAAATTGGTTTTTAGGGTTTGGACCCGTATAAATCAGTCTCCTTTTGCCATTTCCAAAGGTATAAATCTACAATTCATTTGTCAAGTTCACGTCTACCCTTTGGGATTATTAGAGACTATGGGAAGGAGTACTTTACCAAAGGAAAACAAGTTACATGCAAGAACCACTGAAGATACCAGGATAGGAGATTCACCTATATTGTTTACAAGTCTCTAGAGTTCCTAGCCGTCCCCTACCACCATCTCTTTACAGGAACTTAATCCAAGGAGAAGGTTGATGTACCTACAAGTTGATTCCAGGTAAGCATCTCTCTATCCCACCCATTTATCATGTTTCCCATTATATGCTTGTTACTTTATTATTGCATGTTCTTTATTTTATTGCCATATTGTCCTACATTTATCCCCTGGCTTAACCATCTCTTAATTTATTGTCTTACATTTACATCCTGGCTGTCTTGTCAACTTTGTTATCCTTTTACCTTATTGACCAATATATTGTCCACACTGGTATTATAGACTGACATTGTTATGTGTCCACTATTATATCCCGTCTACCCTTCTCCATGTAGAGGTTGATATTATTAGGGTGGAGGAGGGCTTCATAAAAAATTTAAGTGGGTGCTGCTGAGATTTTTTAGGATTATTTTAAAGTGGGTGGTCCCATGAATTTTGTAGTGTAGTTTAAGCTTAAAAGTTTAAGCTCTTAAATTTATGGAAGCTAGTGGCCTCAAGAATTTTATTATTTTGCATATTCAATTCAAGAGAGTAAATAAATATAAAATAAAATAAAAATTAATTGGTGGGAATTTAGAAACTTCATATGATTGACAAGTGGCAAAAAAAAGCCTAAGCTGGTGGGGCAGTTTTCAGCCCCACCTCATTTGCACCCACTTAACTTTTTGAACTAAAATGTAGGGGCTGCTATTGTTGAGGAAAAGATTCTAATTAATCCTGTAGCATTTTTCTTTTTGCTTCATGGGACCGCCTAGTCCTTCAAAATAGATCCTAAAACCCCCCTCATGAGATCACACCCTTAGAAACCCCATCTTAGAGTATACGTGGTCTACCTTCAAACACAAGCTTGCTTTTACAAATGGATCCATCCCCTCGACTAGCCGGTACGGAATATCCACCTCTCGATGCAAACCTTCCATCCTTTTCTCCACTCGCTGCTCCCCTCCTCTCCCTCCAATCCCCTCCACCCTCTCCCACACAAGCTGAACGGATCAGTATGCCTTCCTCCCATTCCCTCCTATATGGTCGGCAGTGCAGGTCTCATCTAGAACACAAGGTGTTCACAAGTCAATCTCTTTATGGGTTTCCAAATCCTACATAAGTTCCATTCTACAATTTTTAAGGATTTCTTCGTTGCACCTAATCCAAATTATCCAGCGAGGAGGAATGAAAGAATCTTCTCTTGAATAACGTTGCATGACCATGTTCAACCACAGCCTGCAGCTGTCTTCTAGGGAGCTGACCAATGACTGCTATATCTAAATAATATTAGTGCTCATCTAAATTTCCTTAAACTTCTTATCTATAAGGAAATTTTGATTAAGAGGCTCTTCCACATTCATGCAAAAGGGGCAAACGAATGGCCCCACAAAACTTATTTTCACTATATTGTCCCCAATCATTGCTCACCCATGCATGCTAGTTGCATAATCTATACTTTGGAATAGCCAATAGTAAACCAAATATACTTTTGAAATCTTCAAGATTTTTGCCACAGGCTTTGACAGGCCAACTCAACCTTGATAGTTGTACTATCTTTATTGCAGGCCTACAATTCAGGTTCCTTAAATAATTTTTCCCATGTAGGAGTTTTCTTTCGACAAGAGAAACGCTATTAGTGAGGACTTTTTATGAAGTTTTGATATAAGAAAATGGTATTACTAAGGGATTTGCTTAGGATAATTTGTCGTATAACAGATTGTTTGTACTTGCATACATAGATAGAAACAAAAGGCATTTTATTTATGTGTTTGGCATGCAATTACCGATACATTAAGTGGGTAAAGATGCATAAGCATTCCTCCTGAGCCCTCGTAGTGAGGATTAGATTATAGCCATAATCAAGCCTGTCATCGGTATTCATTTGATGTTCAAAACTAGCATCCTATTGTATCTGAAGCTAATTAATTTCACGTTTATCTTCAACTCTTCCTTATCCATCCTACCTTGTGTAAATAATGTGGAGGGGCAATCCATAGATCCCTGCAAGGAAAGTATAATACAATCACAATCTATTGGGATATAAGCAAGCCACTATTTTAAAATTGGATCATCAATGCTCTCCAAAGAAATATAAATAAAATCTCCATTAACAAAGTTTATTATTTTTGAAAGGAAACTAGGCCTAATGTTCTTTCAAAAACTTGGTAACGAGTAGTTAGCTTGAGGTTGCACCGTACAACTCCATACACTCTTTGTACAATTGTGTGTCACATCTCTGCGCAAATGAATTGAGATTGTCATCATTCCCTATCCACATGTGGGAAGGTATTGTGTTTTGTACATGTACTACAGCTTAAATCAGCTTGTTATTCAAATATGTCCCTGTTGTATATGTTTTACAATCAGTGGTACTTGGCCGAGTGTACTTTGTGTTTCATGCCCGTTAATAACATCATCAGCCATCTTCTATCCAAATCTCTTATAACGCAAAAAGTATTACACCATCCAATTGTCCATTTGCTGATTTTCATTAGGGGAGAGGACTCAGTAGTTGAGCATGTTTCAATAGTTCTGATAGTAGTTGTTTATATAATGCCCAATAGTTGTGATAGTAGTTGTTTCTATAATGCCCAATAGTTGTGACTTGACTACCCATAATTAAACAAAATGTATTCCTTTGATCTAAAAAGCAACCAATCATGTGATGCCACATCAGCGCTCAACTACCCATGATGTGAATGCACGAGTATTGGTCTCACTTTTTTTTTGGGCCTTTTTGGACACCTTGACAAAAAGCATGCTGATGTGGCATCAT
>VDFB02188757.1:0-27153 GCA_007258455.2 Sequoia sempervirens
GCTCTCTATTATCTGCTGCTTTACAATTACTCTTCAAAGGCCTATTCTTTGAAGGTGAACCAGTGAAAACTCCATGTGTCCCTTACACAAAATCCAAGCATTAGGAAAATATTCTTTTTTGCAACGTCTTCTTGTGCCTGTGTAAAAATTTCCATTGCAACATTGATTGACTCCTATTAGTTTGTGCAATGGTGGCTCTGTATTAAAACATAATCTTTTCAACATCTTGGTGCTAACGCCCTACAATACAGTTTGCTAGCTTCCTTACATTGATATGCATCCACAAAAGGTGGAAACCCTAATAGTATTAGATTTTTCCCTTTTTATTATCTTGTTACTGTTCAAATTTTCCATTCTAAGTTTATCCATTCGATGGAGGTCTTGATGCAAATTTCTGTATTGATTCAATAATTACTTTAAAATTCTTGTTGCGCAACATGTACGAAACTTTTGATGAGTTTTTATTCATCTTCAATGCATCCACATTTTTAGGAAATTTAAATCATATTAGCTTGTAAAATATTTTCCTTTGAAGTATCTTGTATCTACTATAGGTTTCACATCTTTGGTTCCCTTAGATTTTCTTCCACTTCCATTTGTAGGTATGCTTGCAAATGCTACCTTTTTTACACCTTTTGCTCTGTCCTTTTCTATAGCCTTCTATCAAAGCATTGTATGTATCAGCACTTAAAGTAAAGCTTTTCCTTAGCGTCATTTTGAGAAACTCAAAACCATCCTCAGGTGTGCCCTCCTTGCAATGACCAAGGCTAATATTTTCAAAGCTTGAAGAATCAAGATCTCCTCTTTTAAGCAACTTTCCAAAATCCTCTTCTCCTTTCTGAGTTTTACCTATTTCACAAAGATGTTTGAGCACATGACCATATGCTATGAAATTGAGACCTAACTTTTTTAGGATCTTGTAAAACACCCTTTTGCAAATGATCAACCAAATCTCAACAGGTTTATCAAGTTTTCCTCTCTTACAAAGGCCAATAAATGGCACTTTGTAGGTTATGTAATCAGCCAAAATGCTTAACCTGGACATATAATCAAAATTCCCTACTACCCCTTTCATATTTTCCTTGTTTGTATCCTTTTAGGAACTTTAAAATTCATGAACTGTTGGCCTCTTGACTAGTAAGTTGTCATCAACTTGTGTAACACATGTCAGGTCTCCATGTGGGCTGGACTAAAAAAAAATCATTTTTGTAATAAGTTTTACCCTAAATTGGATTGAGGCTACCTTTGAATGCATCTGAGGTGAAAATTTTGAAATGGGTAACCATTAAAATTCATTTTCTTGCACTTTGTATTGTAGTCAAAATAGGTCAAATGGCCTCTAGAATTGCCCTGGGAAACTAGTTAAACAACCTCCTAAAGTCATAAAAACATACAGGCATGCAGACATTTGACCCAAGAATTTAGTGCAACAAACAACTCAAAAAAATAAATCTCAAGGTGCAAGATATTCATTGTCAAAGTGGCTCACTTAGGCATTTCTACAATTTCACCTATCAGAAATCAATTCGAGCACACCAAGTCACCTCGAAAAATTGTCAAATCACCTTCTAGGAAACTGCCACTTGTTGGCAATAGGATGCCATTTAATTGAAAATCCTAAACATTAATTATTTCATGTATCTCCTAGATTCTTGGAATGTGTTCAACAACACTAAGATTGGGATGAGATTAATTATTTGGATGAAATAAATCATGAAATTGACATTTGTAGTTATTCCTAAATAATAGAAGCATGTGGGTGCACACATGGTAAGGTGACACTCACCTTGAGTTCAGTTAACTATTCAGAGTAAGAGATAACACTTCTAATTGCATGTAAAGATCCTAGGAGTTAGGATTTGATGTTTGCATGTTTGAAGTTCAATTCAGTTCTCTTCTTCATTAGAAGAGGTTTCCTCTTCTTCTACCTCTTCATACATTAATTCTACTTGTTCCAAGAGAGGAAAGTATTATGTTTCCACCATCTTCTTTGTTCTTCTCAAGACTGGCCTATTGATGACATCTATGTCAATCACTTCCTCCTTGGTCCAATAAGGGAGTGAGATAGGTTGATTAGCCACTTGGTTATACTCATCTTTGACCAATACTTTACCATCTTCCTATGCTTGATCAGGAATAAGGAATAGGTGAAGTGTCCTAATATAGTCCACTGTCAACCTAGAGTAGGCTATTTTCCTAACTTCTAAGTCATCCTTGCAATTAGCCACCAAATCTTCAACATCTAACTGATGGTTGAAGTACTTTTTCACTTGCTCCTTCAGTTTCTCAAGTGGGTCAAAACACTCCATCTAAATGTGGAAGTTAAACCTAAAGGTCTATATCTCTACATTTGAATATTCAACTGATAGGGGTTGAGGGACATGCATATAAAACTCTTCCAAAGATAGAGGATAGGAAACTCCTTCCTGATGCTTTCTTTTCAACAATTGGTGAGAAGCACATAATTGTCTTATCATTTCCAACATTATGATTTTATTTTTGGGTATTTTGGTAGCCTGTAGGGAGCCCCAATGAATCCTTCCATCCTAAAGTATGTGAATTTTGGGAATTGGATGAACTGATACCTAAACCTTTTCAACATGTCCATTAATGCAGAGGAAGAAAGTCTTCTATTCAAATCTCTTTGCACGGTTTTAATTATGAACATGATGAATGCGATGTTCACCTTCTTTTAATGGTTCTTAGCATTTTGTGTTTGGAGTTGTAGGTAACAGTCATATACTTTGTGTTGGTTTGAACTAGTGGTAATGGGACCCAAACAAGTCAACGCTCAATATCTAAAGTCGGTTGCAAATATATACACCATGTATGAAGCCATATTAAATACACCTGAATTCTTTACCATACAAAATTGATTATGTAGATTATCACTTATCATTTGTGCCCTTGTAAACTTGGTGGGCACCCTTAATATCTCTTCCACAAAGTAAAACATCCAAGTCTCAAATTTTGAAGCTAAATAATTCCTCAGTACTTTTCTTAGTAGGGTAACCAAATCATTTGACTTTGATCATGAAGTCGCTTCTGTACAAATGTTTGGGTAGTTTATTTTTTGAACTTTCAGGTTTTTTTGTCCACATATCATTTATCAGCTTCATGCAAGCCTCAAGAACTACACCAAATACTTTGGTAACATGTTCTCTGGTGGCAAGGGTCATGTTTGAGAATGATGGGATCTCAAATGTGTGGGTAATGGAGTCAGTAGATAGATCTACTAACACTCTCTCATTTGTAGCTATGATCTTTCAAAAGTTCTAATGATACTATTCTCTATCTTTCATGATCAACTTGAGGCATAATACAACAAAAGGGAACCCAACACCCTATGCTTTTCCACTTTGTTTAATCTTCCTAGATAGTTCATGTAATATCCCAAAATAGGATACTAAAAAGAAACAATAATTTTCTACAAACTAGGGCACAAATCTAATAACAATTTTTTTTACAAACTAGGGCATAAATCTGAAATTTATTTTCATTAAAGTAGTTTCAAACAAACTCAAAATTTATTATTAGATTTTAGATCAGATTTACAACTATAAAATAGAAAATTTTGAATATTACTATGCTTAGAAAAATGACAATTCAAACCCTTAAAATTGCCCAAAATTTTCTAGAATTACATATAAGATATTTTCATTAAACAAGTGAGTAGAAACTATTGCAGATTTAGGTCAGAATATTTTCTAACCCTAGCCTTCCCTCCAAAAATGGTGTTGGGCTCTCAAAATGACTAGCTTTAAGTCTGAAATTGTTTCCCTTTAACAGTCATCCTGAGAAAACTTAGGAATGAATGATTCACAATGGTGAATTCCTTCATATCTGAATGTCCAACATTGATAATATTGTAATTTTGTCCTCCAAACCTAATAAAACCTTGCATCCCACAATAAACAATGTTCTAGGGTTTCACAAATATTATTCCACTAAAACACACTCTTTTGACTAGGGAGAGCCTATATGTCTCGCCGAAACTAGGGATACTTAAGGGTTTCAATCCTCAAGCCAAGTTGCAATACCAATAAGCATAAAAATTCATCACATAATGCCTCCAAATGAGCCTTTAGGGTGTTATATAACAACACATGACTCACTCTCCCTTAGCAACTTATCTTTTTCACATGACTCACTCTCCCCCTTTGACATCAATGGTAAAGGGAAAATCATTTGTATCACTCCCCCATTGATATCAAACATACTTGTATCTAATCACAAGTGTTTTGAAACTTCTTTTTTCTTTACTGCTCTATATCCTCCCCCTTAGGAGCACATACCATACTGCACCAATCAACAACCATTGCACATATCCTTCATATGACAACACTTAGGGAGTCTTTGGGGCCTTCTCTAGAGCCGTCTTCTTCCTCACTTTGTATTTACTTTCTTTTATCTTTTTCTTGTTCTTTGTAAGAGGAATCATCTTATTCATATTCATCTATCACCAATGAATTCTTTTGTAAGTCTTTATCGACCTTGACACATGCACTTTCAATAGTCTTTATCGAGCCATTACCCATGCTAAACACCATCAAACTATTAAGTACATGCTTCCCACTTGATCAAGATGACACATAGACCGCACAAATATCTTTTACACAATCTAGAACAATCCACAAACCACCTAAGCTCCAACAAAGAATTCATCTTGTTGAACAAGACAAGCGAGGGTGGAGCGGTTGTAACAAACTTTAACCTTTAAAATTGCAAAAATTAAATCAATCCTAAATACTTTATTCTGCTAATATGATTAATCATTAAGTGCAAAAGAAGAAACTTAAACACACACACACACACAATAACACCAGATTTACATGGAAATTCCAATAAGGGAAAAAACATGGTGTGGATTGGCTCACAATATAGAGAATATCTTAGCACATTACCTCATTCAACACATCTCCAAACCCCTTGCAACATAAAGATAGCTCCATGTACTCACAAAACTTCCTCAATATCTAAACTATACATGCACACAAACTATTTCCCCGTTTTTCACAATTTTCTCAATATCCTCAATGTCTTCATCATTCAACAACCTTAATCAACACATAGTTGAAATCAATGACAATACAAGCTTGTTGACATCAATGAAAGCACTTTCATGCTTACAACATTCTCCCTTTTTCATTGATGGAAACATATGATGTGAAAAACCATCAAAGATAACACAACTCTAAACACATTCTCTTGTGATTTTATTTCACTTTCCCCTATGTAGATAAATATTTTCACATGATTATTTCTCCCCATTTTGAAATCAATGGAAAAGGATAAGTATTTTGCATTGTTCTGCTGAAAGCGAAGACAAGATACTTGCTCACGAATACTCCCCCGCGAACGCTCCTACGGCTGACGGCGCTGTTTTCTTACTCCCCGAGGGGTAACCACCAACATTAGTCCTGTAAGACAAGAGATGAGATCCATAGATCGGGTGATGCATCTCCATATGCATCCAATTCAAGGAAGGAGGGGAAATAACCCCCAACTTCTTCTAGAGATACTTAAAAGTATCCTTAGAAAGAGTCTTAGTGAATATATCAGCAATCTGATCCTTTGTAGGTACATATTCAAGCTTCACCTCATTTTCCATAACCTTCTCTCTTAAAAAGTGATACCTAATTGATATATGCTTTGTCCTCGAATGCATCACTGGATTACTTTAAATGTTAATTGCACTTGTATTATCACAAAAGATAGGAATAGGCTCATCATAAATTACTTTGATATCCTTCAATGTCAATCTCATCTATAATACTTATTTGCAGCAAGATGTTGCTACAATATACTCAGCCTCTATAGTGGATAAAGAAACTGAATCTTGCTTCTAACTTAACCATGACACCAATCTACATCCAAGAATGAATGCACCACCACTTGTACTTTTTTCTTTCATCAACACAACCAGCCCAATCTGCATCTGTCTATGCACTTAATGTGAAATCAGTATCCTTAGGATACCATAAGTCATAATCTAGAGTGTTTTTTAAATATCTAAATATCCTTTGCACTGTTGCAACATATGTGTCTTTAGGATCTTCCTGAAATCTAGCCACAAGACAAATTGCATGCATGATATCTGATCTAGTAATAGTTAGATATAGCAATCCACCAATCATAGATCTATACTTTCTCTAATCAACCTTAGGTGATTCATCATCCTTGCTCAATTTACAACCAGTCACCATAGCAGTGCATACCAATTTGGAGTCTTCCATTCCAAAAAAAATCAACATCTCTTTGAGATACTTTGACTATGAAATGAAAATGCCTTTATCTATTTGATTGAGTTGTAGCCCAAGGAAGAAATTCGCTTTATCTGTTTGATTGAGTTTTAGCTTCAATTTTAGAGAGTAAACCGCAGGGTTTACCTCGGCTTCAACAACTTCTGGCCTTCTTGTCAATGCTCGCTCCTCTTGTATCTAATGATCATCGCCCGAATGATTTCCTTGCACATACTTAGGGGTCTTAGGGGGCTTTTCCAGAGCTTCTTCCTCTTCATTCTGCACTTCTTTTTCCTTAGCTTTTTCTTCTTCTTCTCCATAAGTTCATCTAACACATATCCATCTATAGATACTAATTTTTTTAAATCTTCATCAACCTTAACATTTGCACTTTCAACAATCTTTCTTAGCCTTTTTTGTAACATCTATAAGATTTGATTTTAGTAGAATATCCAAGGAAGATACCTTCATCAGACCTTGCATCAAAATTTCCTAAGTTTTCTTCATCTCTTTTGATATAACATTTGCTCCAAATACTCTAAAGTACTTGACAGTACTTGACAATAGGAATCCTTCCATAGCACAACTCATAGGGAGTCTTTGTGTTGTTAGCTTTGGCTTGAAATATATTAAGTATGTAAAAAATAGTATGAATTGCTTCTCTCTAGTAAACTTCTGATAGATTAGCTTCTTTCATCATAGTCCCCGCAACTTCTTGAACAGTCTGGTTTTTCCTTTCAACTACTCCATTCTGTTGAGGAGTTCTAGGGGCATACAAGTGCTTCTTTATTCCATGAACTTCACAAAACATGGTAAATTCATTGGAGGTGAATTCTCCACCTCTATTAGACCTCAAACATTTTATTTTCAAATTCATTTCATTCTCAACTATAGCTTTAAATGCTTTGAATCTATCTAGAGCATCATATTTCTCTCTAAGAAAAGTAACCCATGTCATTCTAGAATAATCATCAATCAAAAGCATGAAATGCATGTCACCTTGAAGACTTCTCACCCTTGTAGTACCACAAAGATCTGCATGTATTAACTATAGTAGTTTGGTAGCAAGTTGTTCCTTTCCCTTGAAAATACTCCTTATTTTCTTTCCAATTTGACAATTCTTGCAAACAACATTGATAGGATTTGTAATTCTTGATAGGTCTCTTACTGCATCAACTGAACTGATTCTAACTAAATTATCAAAATTCACATGACACATCCTCTGGTGCCATAACCAACAATCATTAAATTGAGACATAAAGCAATGACCTTCAACACCCTTGAGTTGATACATATTTCCATCTATTCTCTTACCAGCAACAATCACAGTTTTGAACCCTTTTCTGATCTCACAGATTTCATCCTTAAACACAAGGTTATATCCTTTTCTATACATTTGTGCAACACTCAAAATATTATTCCTTAAGCCTTTAACATAGTAAACATCTTAAGTATTATGCTTGCCATCAAAACTAATTGAACCTATTCCACAAATCTTAGCTACTGAATCATCTCAAAATTTAACTAATCCCCCATCATACTTTCAAGTTTAAGAAACTTACTTTTGTCTCTGGTCATGTGATTAGAGCAGCCATTGTCAACAACCTAGTAGTTTTTATCCTATTTAACATGAAAAGATGAAACAAAAGTACCTTAAACCCCATCCTTCTTCTCTGAAACACTTTCCTTCACACAAGTTTCAGAGTCAGGAGAAGTAGATTAGCTAAGAACAAGCATTCATTTTCATTAGAATCTCCATAATCATTAGAAATACCAACATCTTCTCTAACATAGTAACTTATTTTAATCATCTTTCTTTTGTTCTCCTTACTTTTATTATTCACAGCTCTGTTTGGACATCTTGAAGAATAGTGACCAAAATTTCGACAACTAAAACATTTGAAAGTTAGTTTACCTTTATACTTACCGGTGCCTTTTTCATCCTTCTTACAAAGTTAGCTTCCACATCATTAGGATCCTCTCCATCTAAATCTTCAACCTTTTCTGATTTTACATCCTTGAAAGTAATCTCCATTTTTGTACTATTTTTCAAACCAAGTTTTCTCATTTCAAATGTAGTTAGTGTACCAAGCAACTATCTCTAGAATAAGTATTAAAATTTGAAACTTCCTCAATAGCAAATACCTTTTCACTATAAGAATCATGAAGATATCTGAGAAATTTCTTTACCACCCAAGGTTCTTTGACTTGTGCACCAAGACCTCTCATTGCACTTACCAGCTCATCAACTATCTGCATGTAGGTTGTAATTGTTTCATCTTCAAACATTCATAGGTTCTCAAATTGTGCCTTCAAATTCTATAACTTTTCTTGTTTAACCTTGTCATCTCCTTCATAAATGCTTTCTAGCTTGTCCCAAACTTCATTAGCAATCTTCAGATTCATAACTTTTACTAATTCAAAACTTGAAAGACTATTCAAAAGAATAAATCTTGCCTTAGCATTTCCCTCATGTGCCTTGATATCATTACTTATGCTCGGACCATTCGTAGGTGCAACATATTGAGTCTTTATTTCCTTTTCAATCTCATACCCATAGGATGTCAAATATCCTTCCATCTTTGTCTTCCAAAATGCATAGTCTATGCCATCAAACTTAGGGAAATCTAACTTGTTCACCATCCTTGATCTACCTCAAACAATTAAGCTCTTCTCCAAGGAACCTTGCTCTGCTACCAATTGTTGAATGAACAAGACAACTGAGATGGGGGTGAATTTGTTGTATCAACTTAAAACAACAAAGCCTCAACAATAATTAGATCCACAAGCATTCATTAAACCCTCATTTTGTTATAGCGATTAATCATGAAATGCAAATAACAGAAATTGAAACAACACAATATACAAGAGAATGCCAGATTTACATGGAAACCCCAATAAGCAACAAACCACAGTGAGGATTAGCTCATAATATAAGTAATTAAAAAATTAGTACAAAGGCTTACTACCAGAATAGTACACACTGTCCAATAGGGCTCACTACCACAGAAAGAAAAAGAAGATAGAAGAGAAATGTTACATAGATAACACTATCTCAATGCAATAAGGAATCTACCACAATTACTCCAACACTTTCACAGCCTTGATTGAAAGATTGTGGACGCCTTCAACTCACTGCCTTTAGAAGTCCAACACTTTGAAGTTTACTGCTCGTCTCAAATTCACATCTATACTTCTTCAATTCGCACCACAAAAATCACTCGCATCTATCTTAAGATCTTCCAACAACCCCACTCTTATATCATCCTCAACCTTGAAAACCTTCTCCAAGGTTGGCAACACATATATACATTTTCAATTTCAAATTAGGTCGGCACCCAAACATTCTCACAGTGGATAGGAATGAAGGATACCCATATAAATCTTTATTTAAGACCCAAATATGTCCTAACACACCTCAACATGCTTCGACAAAAATTTAAATGGCTTCGCATGTAGTGTTAACACCAAGTCATTCATTAGTCATGCTAAACACCATAAAACTATTAAGTACACGCTTCCCAATTGATCAATAGGCACACAAACCACACAAATATCTTTTACATGATCTAGAAAGATCGACAAACCACCTGAGATCCAACAAAGAATTCGTTCAAACTCGCATCATAGAAATACTTCAACCCAGAACATACAATTAACCTCATATGCACACTGATGCATGAAACACACACTATATTGCATCAAATCAACAGAAAACTTGAATTATAAAAGATATAAACACCATAATCAACTTCCCAGATCTGTACAACCTAAAATGAAACTATGAATAAATGTGGAGCAAATACATTTCTCACAGACCACAGTAATCGACACTGAAAAACTAGTTCACACACTAGTTCACACATCTCACTCTGCATAGTGATCTAGAAACCAAATCTCTAGATATAGCAACTATTGCAAACCTTGAACAACATATTAGATCCACATAGGCATAGAATCAACATAGAAGAAATGTGGAGCACATCTTGAAGCATGTTTTGAACACTTGCACAACATTGTTTTCTCTATTTATCAAATTTTATCTAAAGCACTTAGAAACCAAGTACCAAAGACACCATCTTAGCACATTACCTCATTCCAACACATCTACAGACACTGCAACATAAATATAGCTCCATGTACTCACAACACTTCCTTAATATCTCAACTATACATGCACAAAAATTGTTTCCCTCTTTTTCACAATTTTCTCAATATCCTCGATGTATTCATCATTCAACAACCTTCATCAACACATAGTTGACATCAATTGAAACACTAGCTTTTTGACATCAATGAAAACACCTTCATACTAGAAACAAAGCATACCTTTCTTTACAATTGTTCTCATAGGCCTTGGTCTCATCATCAGTGCTCATACTATTTGCAAGCATAGTGTATTTGATATGAATTGACTTCCAAATTTCAAATCCAAGAGATATTAGGAAACCTTTCCATCCTTTTCTTCCAAAATACATAATCAGTTCCATCAAACATGGGAACATCTTTCTTGTGCACCATCCCAGATCTACCTCAAGCAGTTAAGCTTTCTTCCAAGGAACCTTTCTCTAATACCAATTGTTGAATGCACAAGACAAATGAGAGGGGGTGAATCAATTATACATTAATACTTAAAAAACCCTCATAAAAATTCAGATGCAAATCAACTTAATTAACCCTTAATCTATTAGAGTGATTTAGCATGAAAGAAAATAACTTAAACTAAAACAAATGAACACCATGCACAATGAACCACCAAATTTATGTGGAAAACCCAAGAAGGGAAAAACCAAGGTGAGGATTAGCTCTCAATATAAAGTAATAACATTGTTTATAGAAGGCTCACTATTGAAGGGCTCATTTCCCAAAAGAGAAGGGCTCACTACCAATGGCTTACTACTAGAATAAAAAAAAAAGATAGAGAAGAATGTTATAGTGGGAAATACATCTCAATGCAATAGAAAGATCCACCACAACATCACCAACACATTCACAACCTTATTGAAGATTGTAGACACCTTCTGATCATTGCTTCTAGTAGTCTATCTCATTGAATCTCGCACTACACTTCACAAATTTTCACTCTAACACTCTGCACTTTGCATCATTCACTACACACATCCCTCATCAATACAACTCTTATGTATACCATCTTCAACCTTGATAACATTCTCCAAGGTTGGATATGCACCTCAACCGTGCAAATTCAAATTAGGTTGGCACTAAAACATTCCCAAAGTGGAAAGGAATTAAGGTATACCACAACACACCTCACATAGGACCTAAATCCATTAATACACGACATGCCACGCTTCCACAAACACTGAAGGATATCCACAATTAGTTTAAACACCCAAGGTCTGTTGAACCCGTGTAAACACCATTAAAATTTCAAGTACACTCTTCCTTCTATCCAAAGACAACTCATAAACAACAAATATCACTTGAATACAATCTAAAATATTCCATAAACACCCTGAAGCCCAACAAATTCCTTCACAACAACTTTCACCTAAATAATGTACACACCTAGTACACTCAGACAATTCTTCCATACACTGTAACTTAAGAAACCAACTTTCGAATCACCAAACCACAAATAAATTTAACTGAAGAAATATATGAACATTATCATCACTTTTCCAGGTTGTATTAGATATAGTTTGTGATGTAACATTTGGTTGGGATTTGCTCCATGTGTTCACAAGAGTATTTATAAGGACACTTACCTATTGACTACTTCCAACTTGATTTTGAGATGTAGGTATGGAAGTTCTAATAATGTGTTGAGTGGCTCTCATACTTTCAATTTTTTTTCATAATATCTCCTTGTCTCACAACTTCTCTAATTATTTCACACTCTAATCTTTATATCTCTAATTGCATATCATGTGTTTCTTTCAACAGTTCTTCCTCAGTTTAAAATTTATTCTCAGGGATTTCAATTTGGGAAGAAAATTGAGTGGGATATATAGGTATTTCTAGTGGAATTATAGTTGTAAATTGAGGCTCATTATTTATAGTAGGATTCTTAAAGGAAAAATGATGATTTTTTAGGGCTACAAGGTCTTCATAAACTTTTTCTACCATAGTATTTACAAAAGGAGTACTGGGATCAATACCATGTAGGAGATCATAATCTCTTTACATCTGTATTCTTTCTTGCTCAACTCTTTCAGGATAATCCAGTTATCTTTCAAATGTTTCATTTCTTATTTTTGAATTAGCAAGAGCATAATTATTACTAGTATTAACAAAGGGGTTTCTAGAAGAATGAACAAACTTATTTGTATCTCTCTCTTTTTATATGTCTACTCTAAGCTTGATGACTCTTTTTGAAGCCCATTTGTTTCATCACCTTTGTACCAGGATCTCCCTCCCCTCATGATGATATCCTTCTAAGGTCTTATTCTTTTCAACTAGTCATTTTGATGTGGAACAAAGTATTAGAGTCGCCACCCAAATTAATGGGAACAATAATCTTTAAGTATTTTTAGAGGACTAGAAACTTGACAACTTTCTAAACCAACCTTTTCAATAGATGGATTTTAGAAAATACTTTTGACTCAACTCTCCCTAGTATACACTTATTGGATATAACGGTGTTCCCAATAGACTCACCAATATGTTGTTGTTGCCAACTGATTATCTAGGTTTTTCTAAAGGTTAGCTAAATCTTATGATCAAAACCCTAGGTCAATGGCCAACAAATAGGCGATAGATTTATATATTATCCTCTACATTTTAGGATCTAGAAAACCAAGGTGGGTTCCCTTATAACATCATTTTTTTATATAGAAATTCCTACAATGATGCCTTTGAAATAGATTCTTCACACTAGCTTTGTAAAAGGTAAGCCCGATGGGCTAAATCGTCTTCAAAATCATCTATATGCTTTGTACTACTTTGTATTATGGATTTCAGCATATAAACATTAAAATGCAATAAAATTAAGATTTATATTTTGTTTTATATTTGATTATGTCTAACCTTAAGCTTTTTGAATTATTTTGACCAATGCCTTATCCACAATAGAGTCAGGAAATAAAATTAAACTCCTACGATAGACCAATCTTGACTTCTTAAAAACTCATTGCATTAAAATGAGAAACCAATAAAATACAATGCTATTTCACTACCTATAAATCCTTAACATGATAACACAATCTCTAGTAAAATAACTAAAAGTAAACTTAGTCTATTTAGTGAACATAAGCTAAAAATTTAAGCATCCACAACAAAAAATGTGGTATGGAACCAAAAATAATCCTTGATTATACTAATTCAAGAGAAAATGTATTGTAGTATGGAGAGTAAAATATATTGATACTCATATTTGAGACAATACTAAGAGTATTTGAGTCATCTATAGTTATTATAGATAAAAATTACAATATTTCTTCTCTGAGTTTTAGAGGAATTAAATATACAACCTAATCCTATACAAAGACTAAGAAGAATGGTTGAAATGAGGCTCAAAATTCTATTTTATAAACACAAGGGAAGCAACAATAAAATTCCTCATTCAACTACCTATTCAATAGAAGACACAAATCTAGGTGGTAGCACCATTTCCATAGGACAAAAAGTTATTACAAAAGTTTATAACCACTCAAAAAGTGGTTGAAAATATTTGAAGCATTCAAGTTAGTGTATGGGAGATTATATTCATAAAATTGTTTCTTGCAAGTGATAGGACACTTCTAGCATTCTATGTCTAACAAGCCCATGCAACAAATGTTTATACTTGGTTGTTGAAGACTGATTGAAATGCAACTCAAGTTGCAACTCTTTACTCTTCCATGTCTTCACTTTGTCCTATTGATGTGTCCATCCCTAGTGGGAAGAATTGGTTGAATCTCTCCAAATGGGACTTGTATTCATCTCCAATCAAATTTTGCACCATGTTAAGGAAACCTAACAAACTATATTCCAATTTTGTGAGTGCATCAATGCATAGTTTTAGCTTATCTTCATCTACCTCTCTTTCTTTATTGATCTTACTGTATATGGGAGTGAGAAGATTTGCAAAATTTGACTTCCACTCCTTATAATGCATGACTTCACCCTCCTCATCCAAAATTGGAGGCATGAAGAACTCTTCAAAACCCTCAAAGGTATCCAACTCCCTTCTCATGAGGTCTCTATATCTAATACGATGACTTACAATGTCATCCAATAAATCTAACTTACTCAAAATTTCAGATACCAAGCTACTACCAAATTTGGGGTTGTTGACAATAATTTTCAATAAATCAACCCCACAGAACCAAATGACCTCAAAGCATCTCAGCCTCATACATACTTGATTATGGCTAGAAAATACACTCCTCAAAGTGGTATAATTGTCCCATACCTTACATAATAGATAAACTATTATGAACAACTTGCACAATAGAAGAATATGATAAGAAATATGCTGCAAATACTTGATAATAACTGAGAATAACAAGCCACTTCGAGGGGGAAAACCTCCAAATATCTCTAATGAGAACACACTTCACAACTTGATGATGAAATAAGACTCATAACCTCCTATATATACCTATTTATGCCTAGGATATCACCTAGGCCGACTTAGACACACCTATATAAGTCTTAGGCCGACTAAACAACTAAATAACAATATACTAATGATAATATGACTTAATAGAGAGTTAAGATAGCCACAAGCCGACTATTCATAACCCGATGTACACTAATATTAAGAGTAGCATAAATAATAACATGTAACCTAAAATGTTGTCAATTATTCCAGGCACCTTCTTCATAGCTCTTTCTCTTGTTACTTTGGCCTCTATCTTGCTCTTCTTCAACTCTTCTCTTAGACACTTGATTTCATATAATTAATTTATTCTTATCTTGTGAGGCTCTAGCCTCACTTATTTTTTATGGTTGGGGTAATAGCCCTATAATTGTGTTTAGTTGTTGCAACTTTTGATTTAAGGAATTTTCCTTATCTAGATCTCCTCACAACTTCTTGATAGTAGCCTAAGTGAAGAGGGTTGCATTAACTATCAGAGAAGCTGCTTGTGTAGAACTTGTATCCCCCACTCTCATTAACAATGATATTTCCTATGAGATCATTGGGATCATTGATAACCTGGGGTTTGCTAGTCTCTCAAAAAATTCACCAAATTGTTAGGGTCTCATGCCTTGGTTGAAATCCTAAACCAAAATATAAGGCTTATGCCTGCTCTTTAGAGTTCAAAATTGGATTACCACCACCATGTCTACTAATTGCATCAAATGCAATAGTAGAAGACATGTCCCATCCTAGCAGTAGCAAACATCTTGCACTCTTTGCTAGCTCCTTGACTCTTTGAGGAGTCATGGAATTTATTACAGCCTTGACATTTCCCCAAAACTCCTCAATTATTTCGTTTTTCTCTACCTTAGAGAGTTTCTTGTTAGAAATCCTTTATTGTAGCTCCTCTCTATTGTTCTTAAGGAAAAATTCCTTAAACTCTTATGTGGTGATGAATCGAGATCATCTTGCAAAAATTCCTTACAAGCTTGGGCCCTCATATCATTCATAACCTCCCCATCAGTCTAAAAATTGATGACTAATATATCATATATGGGTCTCTTAATCGACACCCTTGGAGGGGGTTGCATCTCCTGCACCATGAGGGCCTCTCCATAAAATTAATTTGGCCCAATTGGGTAGTCCACTAGAGGTCTCTCCTTTTGATCTATTTGTTGTAGTGGTGTGACTTGCATATTATAATAAAAAAAATATGTTGTTTAAAATCTGGTAATTGCTATCTCTTTTTACATACTTGCATTGCACCTCCTATTTTTGAGTGCTTGTTGCATTTATCTAGCCTCTATTCTCCATTTTGGGTGCACCTTAGGTTTGGTGAAACTTGTATGAGCTTCACAACCTAGTTTCTTATTTCCAATACTCTAGTGAGTGTAGCTCTAGACTCATTCCATCCCGCGCTACCACATTTATCGTAGATCTTGAGTTCTCTAGCTCTTTCACTCATAGTGTTGACACTAGTCAACCCATCATGTACCATACCCTTGAAACCTAATTTCCTATTACCTCTTTACCAACAATTAATGTTACTAATGTTGAATCAATGGTTGCTAATGTCCCTCAAGAACTAAGACAAATGGGCGAATAATTAGAGAAATTGTAGAACTTTGTGAGTTTTGAATACATTGTTGGTACTACGATTCTTGTCATAGATAGCATGAGGAAAATGCTTAATAAAAAACAAGGAATAGAAATTTTGCATAGCCTTGCTTACATCATTAATCATCACATGAAAAAGTATGAGAATAATCCTATAAGTAGTACGATCAAGTTCATTGAAGTTCAACCTCGTAAGGGCCAAACCAATCTGTCCCTTGACATTACTTTATCATCAAATGACATAATTAAACATGCACCCGATAGTCCTCTTTACATTTCTAGAAGAATAAATGACAAGCCTACTAATGGGATACTAATTGATCTTGTATGTGTAGAGAATGTGATCACTGAATAATTCTTTTTTTTGCATGAGCTTTATCAAGATACTTATGAACAACTGAAAGCATGGATAAAAATGCATAATGGTTTTTCTTTCCCTACGATAGGTATGATAACTCTCCCTTTAAAAGTTAGACTGAAAAAATTAAGTGTCTCATTCTCCATCATCTCAATGTTGGATGAATTTCTATGTGTAGTTAGGTTACCCATGGCTTCGCCTCCATGAAAGTCATCCTATCTATCATTCACAAATGCTTTGAAGTTTCCATTTATCAATCAAATCTTTATCGTAATCATAGTGGTTTTAACTCGTGTCTCTAGTGGGAATTCTCATTGGATTTTATTTTGGCCCAAACTCTACTGGGAACTCCATCTATTAAGCCCTATGAGGACTTATTTTCTTTTCACCTTATCAAAATTTTAAGGAAAGCACATAGAAAAATTTCTTAGCAATATGCCTCAACTCCATGATTGAGCCTCCCATCATTGATGAAACCATGATTAAACCAAAAGTCCCTTCCAAGTAACTAAGACTAAACCATAGAAAAATCCTTCTTCACCCATTTCCTATAAAGACCAAGAGAGCAACTATACAAGTCCTATTGTTCTCCCAATATAAAACAAGTTTATAAACCTAAAGAGAAAGTGGTTGAAACAACCTCCCATAGTTCATTATTCCATCATCTCCCTGCAGAAGGAAAGAAACCTATGAAGCTGATAAACCCACTCCTGGGCTAATAATCACAACTTGAAAACCGTAAAAGAAATCAAAATGCTAGAGGAGCTGAGGGAACGTATTACAACAAGGATATTGCTCATCAATTACAAAGATGAGTTAACAACTCAAGAAATGCATGATGATTCTCCAACTTTGTCGCAACAAGAAAAAGTCTCATGTATTCCATCACAACAAGAACAAGTACCTTCCATGGATAGTGCGATCAAAATAAGCCTTGTTGTGATTAACTTCGATGATGATGATGAGATTACAGATTGATGAGGAAGTGCATAAAGAGTTGAATTTATTGTTTTCCTCTTCCATGAGCTTAGATAATAACAATTGGATGATCCTCCTAAAATGATTCTCCATGTGTTGGCTCATCAAAGTATAATCAACACACATTGATATATAAAGGATTCAACATGTATCTTAGCATTGCTTATCCAATTATACATGTATGTCAATGTTAAGAAGCACGAACTATGGTTCTTGTGGGTGATTTATTAAAGCCAAACATATTATGTCATGAAGGAGGTTTAATGTTCCATCCCCTAACGTAGAAGCTGATGGGAGAATAGATAACAAGCATTGTATTGTTGACATTTGTTGAAGTAGGTGGTAAATCATAGGGTTAGGGGCATAGATTGGGACATTGAGGGTGGGAGATTTAAAAAAAAAAAAATTATAAGAGTGTGGCAAGAGTTGTGAGGTTAATTGTAGGATAGTAGAGGGAGTGAAAATATTGGTAAGACGGGATCAACCAAGATAAGTGAATGGTAAGAGTTGAAAGGGCGAAATAGAGGGGTAGGAGGTAAAGTAATTTCCTAAGGGGACATGCTCATAGTTAAAAGGAGGAATAAAGAGAGAGACATAAATGGTAGGAATGTGGGTTGGATGTGGAGTGGGAATGCAAATTTAGGTGAAGGAATATCAAATATTAGGAAAAAGAAAAGAGGTTAGCTAGAAGAGAGGGATGAAGGAAGGAGAACTAAACTAGAAAGGGACATGAGTGTGGATAATATATCATATAACTTATAATATCTCAAGCCCCTCAAGACAGATGATGATATTTGTTAAGGAGTATGTGACTAAAGAGATTTAGGATTAGGTGACATTATTAGGTAGCCGACCTTGGAGGAGAGACAAGGTGAGATCAGTCTTAGTGAGTTACAAACTTAGCATCATCTAATAAGGGTTTGTTATCAAATTAGTAATCATTGTGAGACTTGTAGAGTTGCACATCATGTGGGGTAGATGACAATGGATGACGGAAGGAAGGGTAATGAAAGAAGGAAGAGAAAGGAAAATGCATGGATATGTTTAGATGAGGGTTCCCATAAGAGATAATGTATGTTGAAGGGATAGTTAAAGAAGGAAGTATAACATTTTCTATCAAAGAACAACAAAAATGATTCATACTTATATACTATTTGAAAATTGAGTAGAAAATATAGAATTTTTATTTTTGGGTGAAAATAAAAGACAGACAAGAGTGTAGTAAATGGACACCAACCTAATTGTGATAATGTCTATATGTTGTGATTGTGTTTATGCCTACTCAAAAAGATTTTTTTGTGAAATGATATGACAAAATTAAAAAATGAAAGAATTAAATAATTTTTGGACATTAGAATGAGTGTTTGTTGTTTAGAGAGAATTTCTTTTGAGAATGAGGAAAGGAATAAATAATGAAGGTTAAGATTCACATCAAGTTCACTACAAATATAGATAGGAAATAGATAGCCTACATAATTTAAATGTAGGAAAGCCTTTTCAATTATATATCTTAGTATTCAACTAGCAATCTATCTATCATAAATGAGTTTACTTTATTAAACATAGACATAAAAAAATCTCTACCAGTTATTTTTTTTCTTCTTCTTTCTACTAAGATTGCTTGGCATGTTTTACTTAAACTAAATTCTTAATCTGAATGGGACTTGGGTGGGAAATGATAACTGTTAATCTATTTTATCCCTTCGGTCAAATTAGCTTTTGAAACAAATTGATCATGACAATCTGTTTAGGGTTGTAGTCTTGTTAGGGGAATCTGAAAGAAGTGTACTTGGAACCCAAAAGGGTTATTAAAAGTGTTCTATCTATTTTTGAGAGATAAGTTGCATCTTAACTTGTGAAACACGTTCAAAAGGCCTTATTATAATGCAATATTTGCGAATGACTTGAAGGGAGGTTTTGTCACTTGTTAAAATTTGAAAAAGGCTGCTTATTATAATGCAATGTTACTTCTACTCTATGATTCATAGATACGACATTATAAATATTTAAATGTGAGGCAGAATCTCACATCCCTCTTACTTTTTATCAACTAGCACTTGAACCCAAAAGAGGTGCAATGGTCACACGGAAAGAAAATTATATCTAAGCTAATATGCTGATAGTACAATTTGATTTGTGTATAAAAGACAAGATTGGGCAAGGAGGTAAAATATTAAAGTCCAATTTGTACAAGATTGGGTCACTTACCAAAATATACATGTATCAAAACATTCCCTTAAAATAAACACAAAACTAAATAAAAATAACATAAATATACAAATTTCACCATTATATAACCCTAACTTTTCAATCACCAAATAAAAATTGACAAACCTTAAACATATATTTGCTTGTTCTCCTTGAACAATTATAATTACAAATATATTTTATTTTAAGAATAAAAAAAATCACTATTTAATGGTGTATTTAGACAGATTAACCATTAGAAACCATATAATATTTATACTTCAAAATTTAATGCATTCTTAAAAATTGATAGATTGTCTTTGAATAGAAAATGGAAGTTGTGGCAGTTAGGTAGAGTCTTAACTAATTTTCAATTGATGGAAAATTTCAAAAGAGCATCTATATGTTTCTATTGTCAACCAACAGAATCTTCAAGATATAAAGTTTTAAAAGAGCATATAGCAAAGTGAGACATAATTTATTTTTGTCTATGATAAAAAATCATTAAATGACAAAGGATGAACTCATTGGGCTTAAACAGCTGAAGAAATTGAAGAAAATGCCCCATATTTTTAAGAATAGTGAATTTTTTATGGTTAGAGATGTTGTCATAAAAATCTCAGAAAGTTGATGAAATTAAAGCAAATGTCCCATATTTTTACAAATAGTTGAACTTCTTGTGGTTGGAGATGTTGCAAAAGAGAGGAAAATTGGTGCAAACTATAGATAATTCATCACGACTATTTCAAAGCTTATTAACCTATTTTCCCTTTTAATCTAGTAGGTACACCAAGTTGCCCATGAGTGTTAATGAGTTATTTGTTTATTCCTAAGGAAACAAAGTATTTTAAAGAGTTTTAGTTGTTGTCAAAAGCTTCTAATGCCTCGACTTAGTCAAACCGCCACGTTGCATGAGATTTGAAGGGAGTTTGCATTGGAAACTAGTGAGAAAAAATAGGGTTTTTTGTTTGTTGGTTTTGAAAGAAGACAAGGATGCAAAGGCAGATATAGCACCATGTTGCAGAGGTCTATGGAGGCTCATGTCATGGCCTGAGACTAGCAACTAGTTATGTAGAGATTCCAGGAGTTCGTTGGAGTTTTCACCCATGTTACCAAATATATGGTTTCTCCCCATCTGTTGCCAGGTTTGCATTCACTCTTTATTGAAATCTTTTGAACTTTTAGTTTCTCTACCTCATTTACATTTTGGAAGCAATGCCAATGGGGCAGTTGACAGAGTTGAAGAGTGAACTCAATGAAATCAAATGGTGTCAAGGCAAACATTTAAGGAGGTACAGATCTGAAATACTTAATCACAGACATTGGCATGATAAGCATGATATGAAATGTCAGAATGATTTTACATCTACAAGGACAGTCACTATGCTAAAAGGACAGAGTTGATGCATTTGTGGGATCATTACATAAGAGTTTCAATTTAGAGGATTTGAAGGCATGGGCTATTTTGATTCAAGATGGTGAGCAAGTTCCTTCTTTGAAGGAACATCCAATAGAATCAAAACCCATAGGAAAACATTAGAAGTAGATTGCAGATATCCTTAAAGGACAGACCTCAGACTACAGTGGGAAGGCAGGGTAGGTATTCTTTTTTTAAGTATAGACCATAAAATGACAACACTTAGATTAACGGGGTTAATGCTAAAGACCTATGCATCTCAGATAACATCAGAAGGACCTGCACAATGACCTCTTCTTGAAGTGCCATGATAGGGATACAGTTCATTAACCATGACAGTAGACAAGAAGTGTTTATGATGACAGTAGAGGGACTGTAGAAGAGCGTGAAAGATCTCCCTCTTGTCAACCTGTGGGGAAATCTGCAAATAATTGTCCAGGTTGCTAAGGAATATTTTGAACAATTGGGTGTAGATTCATGCATCAAGTTGTTTGAAGAGTTCAAGTCTTATGAAGGGCTCTATTTCTTCTTGGGTGCATATTTGAGCTCCAGTGAGGATTCTGACATTCACTTCAAATAAATTGAAGCAACAGCCAAAACTAGACAAATCAAGGAGATGGAACGTGTAACCAAAGAGTCACACTTCTATGATGCTGAAAAGACAAAGAACTTTCTTATGGAAGCAAGACTTCCAGATGCTCGCCCACCAGGGATACCCGGGGACGCGTAACCCCCCCACCCCCCAAACAAAATCCCCCGTCACGGTTTTGGGGACGTCCCAGGTACCAGGGGACCGTCCCCCTTTTTTGACAGTGCGGGGGAAACCTCTCGGGGATAGGGGGATGCCGTTTCCCCAAAGGGGAATGGCTGACCGGTCTTGTGGATGGTTGAGCCGTCCCTCAACCATCCCAGGGACGGCCGGCCACCCCCCGCATTTTGGAGCTCAAAAAATTAAAAAAAAAAACATAAAATTTAAAAAGAATGGCCTTGCCTATGTGGCATGTGTAGGCCCTCATGTTTTTTACTCCTTTATGAAAGAAAAAGGGCCTCTAAAACTTCATTTTATTCATTTTGTTTGTTTGAGCAGCCAAGGGTTTGAGAGGAAAAAAATTGCAGCCATTGAAGGAGAAGGAGCATCAGTTTGAAGGAGGAGAGGAGGTTGAAATAGTGTTGTTGGGAGTGCAAATCCATCAAAGAGGTATGCATTTCCTTTCTCTATTCTCATTTTTTTATTTTTTTGAAAAATATGAAGTATACATAGTCTGATTTTTTTTATTTTTTTGCATTTTCAGTCAAAACTTGCATTCTAAAAACAAAAAACATGAGCAACAGTGAGGGTGGAAGTGATAGTGAAGTTGAAATGCAAGCTAGAAGGGAAACTAGAGAGCAAATAATCCCTACCCAACACCATCCTTCATCAACCAATACCAAAACTATGAAGGACTATGCAAAACACCCATTAGACAAAAAAAAAACCATTCCTTCAATTTGTGACAGCCAGGGGTGAAAGACAAAAAAATTCAGGGGGGAGTAGGGTTTGGTTTTGCCATGTTTGTGAAAAGGAGTTTAGGGACAGCTACACTAGAGTTAGGTCTCATTTTTTGGGTGAGGTGGGCCATGGAGTTAGAGTGTGTCCTGCATTGACAGATGCACTATTTATAGAGTGCCAAAAAATTCAAATGGAGTGTGATGGTGGGGTTCAAGGTGGGTCTCCTTCTTTCCCAAGTTCACAATCATCTATGCCTACTCCTACTCCTAGTCCTTCCACAGTTGGTAGTAGTGTTATCTTAAGAGGAAAGAGGAAGGTGATTGGTAGTGATAAGGCAGCCTCAGTTGAGTCCATGTTTCAAAACCAAGCACGAGAAACCTCTGAATCCTCCATTGCCAAATTCTTTTTTTCCCATGCCATTCCATTTCATGTGGCCTGTTCCTCTTATTTCAAACAAATGGTGAAAGACTTAGCCGTTGTTGGTCCTTCAATCGTACCCCCTGGAGATCATAAGCTACACACCACCCTCCTAGACAAAGAGTACTCCAAAGTTAATGTGTTAATGGAGGAGATGATGCAAACATGGATGAGGATGGGGTGCTCTATAGTGATGGATGGGTGGATTGATTGTAGACGTCGGCCACTCATCAATGTCATAGTCACATGCCCTGCTGGTTCTTATTTTCTTAGAGCCGTAGATTGTTCAGGGAGACGTAAGGATGTTGACTTCCAATTTTCCATTTTGAGAGATGTCATAGAGGAGGTTGGGGCTGCAAATGTGGTGCAGGTGATCACCGATTCAGCATGTGTGTGCAAATCGGCTGGGTTGATGGTGGAGGGTACTTACAAGCACATATTTTGGACCCCATGTTGTGTTCATGCATTGAACAATGCATTGAAAGACATAGGGAAGATGGATTGGGTGAAGAAAACGGTGGCAGAAGCTAGAGAAATTCAGATGTTCATTTGCAACCACCACACCTCACTTGCTCTCTTCAAGACATTTTCAAAGAAGGAGTTTCTCAAACCTGTTGATACAAGGTATGCCATTTACTTCATTTTGTTTCACTTTCAATTTGTATTCATAATCTGATTTTGTTTTAAATTTTTATTTTTTAATGAATCATTGAATTAATGAATGTAGATATGCCACATACTTCATCCTATTGGAGAGGATGGTTGAGGTGCATGAGCCTCTACAACTGATGATGGTCAATGCTAAGTGGACTAGATGGCCTAATGCAAGTTCTACTCAAGGAAAGAGCATCAAACAAAAGATCCTCGATGATGATTGGTGGGCCAATGTGAGGTAAGACATATTAGATGGCTGATTTTCATATTAAATTTCTGATTTTAATATTTTAATTTTATTGTCCAATGTTCCAACTTTTGAAGTTTCTAACATGTCAATTAACTTGTCAACTAATTATTTTGAACTTTTTGTTTGCATTTTGCAGATATATTTGCTCCTTCATCTCGCCCATTGTAGATGTCATTAGATATGCTGATACAGACTCTCCTAGTCTTGGAGAGATATATGAGACATTTGACACTATGCTTGGGAAGATCAGGCAAGTTATTTTGGCAAAGGACCCCACTTTGGATTTATATGAGCAACACATTAGGCCCATTGTGACGCGGAGGTGGAATACAATGAACACCCCGCTTCATATGGCTGCCTTTGCTCTAAATCCAAAATGGTATGCACCAAGGGATGGTAGGGTGCCTCCATGTGATGATGCTGAGGTTTTAGATGGGTTCACATGGGCCATTGAAAAGATTTATCCACCGAGCAAGCTTCACTACTTCGGTCACAATTTCTAGACTTTGCTAATCTTAATGGCCCAAACTTGAGTAAACCACAGGCGAGGTTGGATAGAGCTATATTAGCTCAATCGAACCCTATTGGATGGTGGACCTATCATGGGAGAGATACACCGCAGTTGAAGATACTTGCCACTCGCCTTCTTGCACAGGTTGCTAGTTCCTCTGCTGCAGAGAGGAATTGGTCCACGTATAGCTTTATCCACTCCCTCAAGAGGAATAGACTTACCTCTAGACGAGCGGAGAAGCTAGTGGCCGTTCATAGTGCTCTTCGGCTTCAGGATCGGCAGACTCCAGAGTATCGACAGACTCCAGCTCTACGGTGGGATATTGATCCCGAGGACGGCTCAGGTAGATGAGGAGGAGACAGCTGAGGGCTTGGTTGGGGTCCCATTGGCTGAGGAGGAGCATTACGGTGGCAGTGACTCAGAGGATGACTCTGATTTTGATGCGGTTATGAGAGATGATTAGGGGCAGCAGTGCTCTTTGTTTATTTTGTATTCATTATTGACATACGATATTGTATTTTGATTTTCATAGCAAACTTTAAAACTATATGGCAGCAATGTAGCCTTTGGGCATTTTGATATAAGTTTATAAATTATAACTTGGAGGTTGTTTCATGATTGTGTAAGTGTATGTTAATTTTGAATGCGTATTGAGTATTGGCATAATGTTGAACACAAATGTTATATGTTAATGTTCTATAATGTGTATTACACATGCCTTATTCATGTTATCTATTGAATATTTAAAATTTCCCTATGTTTTTTAAATTTTCCCTATATTTTTATATAGCTATCCCCTGCTGTCGCCGTCCCAGAAACTTGGCGTAACCTTGTCGCCCACTGATCTAAATGTGTGTGATTGGTTTGGATTTGTACTAGATATTACCCATTACTTATATTCAAACAATATGTTGAACCACATTGTAGGATATGACCAAAAGGTAAATCCAAGCAATGCTCCTTTAGATGTTGCCTCGTTGGTCAGTTGCTTGATGATGATTGTCCGAAGGACTTCATCAAAGGTCTTATTTTGTTCGTTCTTTCTCTTGTTCCTGTTGAACCACTTGTTGAAGAATGCTAGAAAAGGAACCAACTTCGATTGTTGACACAACTTTTAGAGCATCTTGTGAGCAAAGGAAGTCTAGATGTACATGTAAAATCATTATTGATACAAATAATAATATAGAGCACTTCCTTACTACAAATCCCTACTATGATTCTCAAGTGGTGTAGTTATTCAAGGTCCTAAAATTTTGTGCCCTGAAGATAATCCCTTGGCTCTAATTCTAGACAAAGTTGACGAGAATTGCAAGACCAAAGACAATGCTTCACCGATCACCATCAGAATAGAGGAGGTATTAATTGATGAGGTTCAAAAACCTGAGAAATGCCAAAAAGTCTGTAGATTCCATCCAATGGGGATGTTGCTTGAAAGGTCAATGTTGTACATAGTACATACCTTCATGTTCGTGGATCAAATGCCAGTCATAAAGTAACTACTGTGGCTTCTAAGCTTCCGAAAGAAAACTTACACTTCTTGACAAACTGCTTAGTGGAGAAACTAAGTAGGAATAAAGTGACCTGCTGGAGATATTCAGGGAAGCACCAGACACTAATTCAGAACAGGAGGCTGAAAGAGAATAGTTGTCAAATTTGAAATTAATTTATAGTATTAGTGAAGAGCAGGCAGGTTTAAATGAAGATGTCATGGCAAAGGGAGTTGCCATGGGTGAGATGGAAAGATGACCATAATAGATGATGATGTTATTGAGAAAAGTAATCTTAGTAGGCAATTTCTCTTTAGGGATTGGAATATTGGTCAAGGAAAATCAACAGTAGTAGCATCAACAAAAAGGGCAATCAATCCACATTTGAGGGTGGAGGCATTACAAAATTGTGTTAGCTTAGATACTGAGAATATTTTTCATGACGCTTTCTAGGATAATCTTGATGTTGTTTTAAATGCTTTGGACAATGCAATGCCAGGTTGTATGTGGATTTAAGGTGTGTTTACTTTTAGAAGCTTTTACTAGAGTCTCGAACTCTGGAAGCCAAGTGCAATACTTAGATGGTTTTTCCTCATTTAATAGAGAACTATGGAGCATCCAGAGGACATGCTTCTTGAAGAGAGAAAGGACAAGTGCCAGTGGACAGTCATAAAGATAGTCAGTGAAAGCCATGTCTAGAGTGGGATGTTGGTGATAGTTATAAATGACAAAGATCCTTTGAAAAGTGATACCATCTACAACCTCAAAAGAAGAGGAAAAGTCTATCTACAAGGTTCTTGAAAATGGTGAAAAGAAGCTAGGGTGAGGTTTGCAGATCGGGCACAGTTCAATTGATATTTCAAGGCAACATGTGTCATTTGTTCTTGTGGAACCCTCCATTGTTTTCACCTTAAACCCGAGGGTAGTTCCAAAAAAATTGATTTACAGCACGGACCAGTCTCCAATAAATATAAGAGACACAATTAAACAACATCAGTCATCACTAAGTTTCTCACCAA
>VDFB02188759.1:0-16260 GCA_007258455.2 Sequoia sempervirens
CTAATCCCTCAATCCTCAACCCTATACCTTAAAACCAAAAACTTGGACCCGCAAACCCTCATCCTTATACCATATAACCTCTCCCTTATACCCTAAACCCTAAATATTATGCCTCAACCCTATACTTAAGATCAAAACCATATAATCTCAACCCAAGTCACCCTATGCCTTATACCATCAATGCATATCATAAACCCTAAACCCAATATCCTAAACCCTAATCCCTATACCTTACACACTTAATCTTATACACTCAACATGCTGAATATTATCCCTGAACTGCAACCCTCAACCTATTACTTAAGCACTAATCCCTCAACCCTCAACTCTATACCTTAAACCCTAAACCCATAAACCTCAACTCTTAACCCTATAAACTATACCCTCATGTCCTTATATACCCTAAATCCAAAACCCTTACATACATACATACATACATACATACATACATACATATACACACATATACATATACACATACATACATAAATACACACATACATAGGCATACATACATGCATGTATACATACATACATATACATACATATACATACATATACATATATACATACATATATATATATATATGTATACATATATAACATACATACATACATACAAGCACATACATACAAGCATGCATACATATATACAACATACATACTTACATACAAGCATATGCATACATACATACATACATACATACATGTACATACATACATACATACATACATACATAAATACATGCAAGCATACATACATATAGGCATACATACATACATAAATACAAATGTATATACAAACATACATACATCAAACATAATTAACAAACTTGAACATAAAACATTCCAAGCGAGACATAACACGAGCATGTTATAACGTGCTCGTGTTATGTCAAACTTGACAAACATACAACAAAATTTTGCAAAAAAGAAAAAAATACAAAATAAAACATAACGCAAGCGCGTTATAACACGCTCACATTATATGTTGCTTTGGAAATCCCCAAGCCTTAGGCTTGGTATTTGCCTTGGATTACCAACCCAAAGGCTTGGAGTGCCTTCCCAACGTCCAAAGACGTATTTTTGCACATTCTACAAGATTTCACATAATATCATGAAAGTAATCATCAAGTTTGTGCATGTGTTTCAAGGTTGAACAAATTGAACACCTAGGTAATGTTAGGTAATTGAACACCTAGGTAAGCATTTAATGTTAAACTTAGGCACTCCACACATTAAATGAGGGATCAATGGTTTTGTCTTCACATGGTTTTATATTACCACTTGGTTGTATTTTTTTGAGCTTGTGTCTATAAAAGAAAACACATGTTTAGTGGTTAAGGTTGGTTGGGTGAGTGGGTTATCATTATTGAGTCTTTCTGATGAGTCCATATGTGAAGCATGGCATGGGATGTGTGGATTCATTCTTGGACACATGGAGGATGCATTGGAGAGGCTTGATGCTTTAGGATTATTCATGGTAACTCTACAAGTGCATGCATTGTTGTATGTGATGAATAATAGATGGAGTATGGATGCTTTTGGAGCTAGGTTTTTCCCTCTTGAGGGTTTTCATAAGTTATATCTTTTGTTATCTTGTGGCTTATCTATTTTGATCTATGCATTGTGGTTATTCTGTAAGCTTGCATGCATTTTTTTCTCTCATGGGGTTATGTAGGAAAAGGATTAAATGAACTGGGTATGATGCATTATTTCCTAACAAGTGATATGGGAGCTTTAATGCTTGTGGGAGGTGTGAGCTCCCAAGTTTTATTATAACCCTTGTTTGAGTAGATTCTGTGCAAAGTTGAGTCCATGGCTATGCAGGATAGATTCCAGGTATTACAAGATATGGAACACATGTGCAGGTGTTGTATTGTAGATTTGGGTTTTTTGCATTTATAGATTTGTTTGTATTTATAGATTATTTGGGTTTTTTGTACTTTCATATGAGGGTTTTGTAGAGGAAATTTCATAGATGACCTTTTGAGACAAAACAAACATCACCATTGAATCTAGGATGGATGAGAAACAAAAATTCATATATAATTTACCCTATTTTGGCCACTTGAAAAATGCAAATTTTTTTTTACCCCAACAACCCTGTCATATGATCATATGGCCGTACAACTCAATTGCAGAAGTAAAAATTAAAAAAAATAATAAAAACATAAAAATATGTGGTGAATATAGATTTTTTAAAACCTACAAATTAAAATATTATTGAAAATTTTAAATTAAAAAAAATGTATAAATTTGAAGTTGGGGGAGGGGGGTCGTCTGACCCCCATACCCACTAGCCAATAGTTTGCAGACTATAGCAAGTAGTACCAAGTTAGATGGGTGTCAGTCTTGTCAGTGCCAGTAAGCCCATCGACTAATAATTGTTGGGCCAATAGGGGCTTACCCCCTAGTTGTGACCCTTGGTTGAGTGGGGGACTCCCACCCCCGACCAATGGCTAAATAAAAATTTAACTTATAGGTTTATTCAAACATTTTTTAATTATTTTTGAAGTCCATCACCTAATTTTTTCCACCCATAAAAAATGCACCACTTGGGTGTTGCTCACACGCCACTACATGCCCACCTAAGGGTTGCCAACCAACCACCTATAAGCCTAATTGGGCAACTTTTTTTTGAACGAGCATAAATTTCACCCAAGATGTCAAATTTTTGACTTCCAATAGTCGACAAAAATTTCTCTTTGAGTACTAAACAATGGCATAGGTTTGGTTCCATGATTTTGTTTGTTTTCATTAGTTTTTGGGACCCAAAAGTCATTTATGTTATTTGTTTCATGGTTTTGAGCATAAGTTTTGCATACAAAATTAGATTTTTGATTTTGAATTGGTTTTGGAGAGTATGTGTAGTTTCCTAAATAATAGATTAGTTGTATTTTTTATTTCTAGTGTAGAGAGAGGATTATACTTGTTTTATCACTTGTAGGAGCTTGAGATTCAAGGTGTGATTATGTGAGAAGTCAGAAAAATCAAGAGGCAAAACCTTGAGGGAGTACATATTTTTATATGATATTTATGATGGTATATCTAATTAATAGTTTGATGCTTTTTGGTATATGTTTATATATTTTTTTAGAGTTGTACTTTGATGGTGATAGGTACATAGGTTATCTTCATTTTAAGGATATGGGTTGACATGTGTAGAAACTTGGAGTCTTGTGTGGGTAATATTTGAGTGTAGGTACACCATTGGTGATGATTATGGTGTCATGGATATGTAGGTACATTTGAGCATTGGTACACCATGAGCATGTATGTGCTTGCTTGGTGGTGATATAGTTTGTTGTTAGGAGGTTGTTCTTATATCCTTGATGCTTATTTTGTTCCTTGACTATGGTTACTCATTGGAAATGTTTGGAGAATTAGATTTGTGGTTGATTTGGTGTTTGAATCTTGTTATCTACAGGATTATCTTCTTTGATATCTTAGTTTGTAGGTTACTAATGTGATGATGATTTTGTATGCTTCATTATTTTGGATCTTCAAGTTATATAGTAGTGTGAGTTGGCCAACCATTTGGTTATAGTGGGATGACTTGGATGTGGATTGTTTATATCATGAGATTGATTCAGTGTTGATGTTGAATTTGTTAGTTGACCTTGTCTTTGGTTATTTGTGCATTGACATGTTGCTTTGAGATGAAAGGATGGATGATTAGAGTACCTATTTAGTTGTTTGTTGGGAATTATAACATGTGGTTTTATCATGATGTCATGATATATTGGTTACATTTCATTGGTTACACATTTCAATGGGATATTTTGACAGTGATAACTTGGTGGTGTACGATTGATTCCTGATGTTTTTATGGTGGTTGTATCTTCTTGGTTTGGAGATCTTGGTTCTACTTATTCTTATTGGCATTTAAAATTACATGTGTGTAAAACTAGAGGATATTCATTTAGGAGATGGTTGTCATGATGCCATGTATAGCTTGCTATCATGGTTTAGTGGGAGTTGTTGGAAGCTTCATGATTCATCATCAGTCATGGATGATATTCTTTAGTGTTTATGGATGTCCTGGAGGTCTTAGATCCTATTATTGTAGAAGGTTTATTTCACATTTATAAGTTCACTATTAGTATATAATTATGTTCATGTGATTGGAGATGTTGATTCTTGGTTTAGAGTGTGATTTGTATTATTTCATGATGTACTCTTGATTATAGATTAGAGTTTTGGCATGGTTTCTTGAGACCAAGATGTATGTATTGTTGTATGTGATCTCTTAGAAGGAGATGGTTAGATCATGATGTCAAGTTGGGCTTCCTAATTTGACAATTGGAGCTTTGACATTGGCCTTGATGGTTCTCTTCGTATAAAGTATATTGTTCATTTTCTTGGGAGCTTGATTAGGGTGTTGTGTTACACTTGGAGACTAGAATGGATTGATCAATTTTAGGTGCTCGTGGATACTTACTAGTACACAAACAACAATATATGACTAAATAAACTACTAAAAATTGCATATAAATGACTAACTTTAGTCACATGACTATTAGTGGTTTATTTGTAGTCATTTATAACAACACTAAATTTATGAATAAACAATTTTAGTCATTTATTTAGTCATTGATTTTAGTCATTAATTTGGTCATTGATTTGTTCATTGATTTAGTCATTTATTTAGCCATTATATTTAGTCATTATATTTAGTCATTAATTTTAGTCATGTGACTATTTTAGTGGTTTATTTGTAGTCATTTATAACACCACCAAATTTATGACTAAACTATTTTAGTCATTTATTGAGTCATTGATTTGGTCATTGATTTAGTGGCTAATTTAGTCATTTATTTAGTCATAGTAGTGATTTGTTTAGTCATATATTTAGTCATATATTTAGTCATTAATTTAGTCATTGATTTAGTTATATATTTAGTCATCAATTTAGTCATTTTTATTTATTGGTTTCCATTAATAAAAAAATTACTTATCATCTATCTAAAATACTTGCACAATAAAACAACAATGAGAAGGTAAAAATAACTTATTTTATTAATCAAAAAGATGTTACATACAGTTGTGTAAGCTTGAAAATGGAGTTACAATTTGTTGTCCCAACATGAAAGAACTTGAAAGATTACAATACATTGCTGAGAGAAAAAAACTAGCTGAAATCTACTCCAAAACCTTGCCTTTATGTTGTTCAATAGCTTACAAAAGAATAGGAACATGACTATTCTTTATAATATAGGTGGAGGTGTGAGTTTTGGTCAAGGAAATGCACTTGGCAATGCCAAATTTTGACAAATGTGCTTCAAAGTTGTCATCTAAAAGAATGTTAGATATCTTTACATCCCAGCTGTGAACAATGCATTGGTTATAGTTATGATGAAGATATGCTAATTCTTTTGTAGCACCATAGGCTATCTTTAGATCAGTGTCCCAGTCTAATTTAATCTTCTTTGATGTTCCTACACAAAAATTTAAAATGTTTGTTAGGTTCTCCCCAATCTATTTTGATCATATGGTAGAAAGATTGATTGGACTCATATTTCATAAATCTATCATGTTTCTGCATAACATCATTTGCTCACCATGTAGGGTGTCCCAAAGAATTCCACTTACCATGTAGTCATAAAATAGAAACAAGAAAAATATAGAACTGCATAGTATTGAAAAATAAATTAAAAAAGAACCTATAAGAAAGAATGCTGAAGACATTTAGTTGCAGTTGGCACCTGCATTTTCTATACAGCCTCGACTTTGTCCACTTGGTCCAAAACAAAAATCATGTGAACCAAGTTAGAATCCCCACATAATCATAAAGGACCAAAAAATTCATATGCTGACAACAACAAAAGTAAATACTAAACAATAACACTCCCTGAACTGCATTCACAAGCATAAACTTGAAATATGAACTTTCATAAAAACATTCAAATGGAAGACTTGAAATATGAACTTTCAGAAAAACATTCAAAAGAGCACAAAAAAAGAAAATACCTCAAGACATAATTCTAAAGCTTTCTTTGCAACAACTGCAGCTCCAAGCATCAAATTTGATTTCAATTTATGATGGAAAATAAAAGAAAAAACTATTATTCTCACCTTAAATCCAGCCTTGTTGTCCAGGCATGCATACCAATCTGCCTTCATTTCCTTCAAAGGAACCTGATCATGTGGTCTGCAACAAAATACCACTAAAATATGACATTTAACCAACTCAAGTTACTGCCAATGCTTTAAATACAACATTCAAATATGGCATTTGAACAATTTTTTCACTTTCTAAAAATGAATAGATACCAAATAAATGAAATTTTCCCATAAACCATAAATACAACTACAATACACTCACCATTTAGGACCTAAGATACAAGGTTTGTCAGATGAGAGATCCAACTCGAGGTAGGATGAATAAACTCTCATTATTTTTGGTTGTAGTTACATAACTCAGTGTGTGCCAACAACAAATAGGAATCCGTTAAAATTTAAATTAAATCGAGAAAAAAAAATCAGCCCCTACCTCATTATAGTCCACAAACATCCTATTTGTATGAAGATAAGCATCAATCATTTTTATCTGCAGTTGACAAGCAAGTAACATCAGCAATTGACAAAAGGTATGTATTTTTGTAGAAGTAGAAATTATAAGTACTCACTGTCTCATCACTACGACCGATCAATTTCAAATACTTCAGAGTAACATGATTTTTAAAGGCTAGGACTGAGAGTCAATTAGTACTATTTTATGAAAATAATATAAAGGTTTTATTATTCAGTCATACAGACAAATTTTCCACCTTGGTGGGTACCTCCTTGATGATAAAGAGGCTTGTCCAACCTTGATAAAGCATACAGTGCAGTTTGATTGGACACAAATTATAAATTGATCAACCAAGAGAGGAGACCAACTAAAAATTGAGCACATGATAAATTTCCATGGCCAGCGTCAAGAATAATAGTGAATATAGGCTGAGTATTTCCAACAACACTGCTTTTTAAGTCGGATCCTAAAAATGCTGCAACTTATGTTCTTCTCTAAAGCATATGTACGAGGTTCAAATAGTAAAGAGATTGATGAAAGATAGAGGAATTAAAAAGATACTTGGATGTTATAGTTGGATATGCTCTGGTAGACATATATGAAAGATGTGGAATCATAGACAAAACACTTGAATTGTTTGACAAAATGCCTCAAAGAGATGTCATCTCATGGAATGAAATGATTGATTGCAGAATGTGCACAAAATGGATTTTCGAAGGAACCTCTCAAAATCTTTGAATTAATGAAGCACTCTAGAACACATCCTAACATTGTAAGCTTTGCTTGGGTTCTAGGTGCATGCAATCATGCAGGTTTAGTGGATGAGGGCTGCACATACTTCACACGTCAGTAACCCTTATTGCATTACAATTTACATATATAGTTGATCATTAGGTGTGCATTGTTGACCTTCATGACCTTTGAGGCATTTATTCAAACAGTTCACTACCTTGTATATGCTACCACATTTTTCATACATGTCTACCAAAGAATTTTATCAAACAATTCACTACCATTTTGCTATGGCGAAATTCCTAAAACAGGTGCTTTAAAACAAGATATGGATTCCAACATTGTAAGCACTCTGGAACACAGCCTAACATTGTAAGCCTACGATTTGTACTTTTACAGATAATCTCAATACATTAATAATATATTTATATATATGCAAAATATTTTATATGTTAAAATAATACATACTTGATTTGTTCATGTGTACCACTAGAAGTTGTATTTGATATGGCCCATGCTACTTCTTTCTTAATATCAAACTCAGCAGTTTGAAGGAGTTGAACAAGTGGAGGAATGATGTTTGCATCAACACAACCTGAAAACCAAAATATCCATTAACAAATAGAAAACCTTAAAATAATTTAGTTTCACACCATTTAACAAAGATGCTTCTCTAGTCGAGATAACAAATAGAAAGACCTGAATTTGTTCTTTGTTTCCTGTGGTTACGATTGAAATGGTCCAACAAGCTTCCTTCTTGATGCTCTTCTTGTGATTATGGGTTAGGAGAGCTAATAGGCAAGGAAGTGCTTGATTGTTTATTATGTACTAAAATTAAATGAAACACCATAAAATAAGTCAATGAAATAGTACAATGAAAAAATCATACACTTGCAAAAAGAACAATTAATTATTGATATGAAAATCTAAAGAAAATGTCAATATAAACTTATACCTAAGTCTGCAAATCATCACCAGTTACAATATTGCCCACTATTTGGAGAGCTAATATAAGGACAGATGGAGAGTGATGCAAGGAAAAAGGTTAGAAACAACTATACTCACTTTTCTCTAGACAACAAATCAATCTACAAACTAAAGCCTTCATTGAGACAACCAACTTTCAATGCAATCTCATTTTTCCAAGGCACTTTTCCATTACAAAACCTTGATTCAAAGCACTCCAACTGAGAATAAGGCATAATTTTTTTGTAGAATCCTCAAAACCACATTAAGCAACAACAAAATAACTAACTCAAACCATTTCCAAACTTAAACAACTCAAACTTGAGAGCTTACATAATAGACTGTCTCAAATCAACAATTTAGGCCATTTAGGCCACATAACCAAGCAACATCAAGTTCCCAAGCCCTTTACTCCATCCCAAGGATACAAAAAAATGTATATATGTCTACAAAACATGATTAAACTATCTCCTAAACTTGATTCAAGGTATTTCAGTAAACACCTACTCAAAAACCCTCTATTTCCACTTCTAAAATATGACTGTCATAAGTCAGTCAAGCAAGATTAGTATATAAATAATCACAAAAACTTTTAATTCATCAAACCTTCTCTTGAGAGGAATCAATACAACCTCTTGAAATGTTGTCACTCAAGTGGAATGTCAATTACTCCATCAAAACACAAAGAATTCACCAATCTCTGTCAATTAAAGGTTGTCATGAGACTGTCATAACAGGACAGTCAATATACCAATGGTCTCAAACCTATGAACTTGCCAAAAATAGTCAAGAAAAGGCTCAAAAAACTCCTAAGAACCTTTTAGAAGCACTGTTATTCAAGGAGAATCTCTTTTGCATTATCAAAACATAAAATCCTACTGATTGCTGCCCATTTTCAGAATTTCAAGTAAAATATAGGCCTAAGGCTTCCTTAAAACTGTCCAAAACCAAACATTCAAGGATTGCAACCTTGAAATATTTTAAAGTAAAATTTAACCCTTCTACTCACCAAATGTCATGAATTTCCAACGGTGCAAAATGGAGAAATTGAATTTCAAAGGCACACTGTATACCCTAGTTCAGGGTTTTGCCCGTTTGGAGAAAATTGCTAATAACTTTCTCTATTTAGAATGGATTTAAATGAAACAAAATGAATAATAATATAGATTCATAGGGCATTCATTTCAAATGGAGAGGAGAGGATTTGAATAGCATTAATGGTCATATAATGGCCTATAACACATAAAATACAAGAAAATATCAGAAAAATAGGGTATTTTATTGAATTTCTTCCTCATACAACTGTCCCCAACCTTCCTCGAAGATTGTGAGGCCTCAACATGCCTTTTTAAATTTGAACCATCACCTAAAACTAACTTTTCAACTGCCTACCCTTTCATCTTCCACAAAATGTTGCATTTTTGCATTTTTCTAATTTTGCATTGACAACTTTTGTCAATTGCAACTTCTACTTTACATGCTTAATGAAAATGGAATTGGGGAGGCTATTTAAACCTCTGCAATTTTCTATTTTCAAGTGCTACAGATGTGATAGGTTGCCAATGGAATCAGGAAGGTTATTTAAACCTCTACAGTCTTCTATGTTCAAGTGTTGCAGTTGTGGTAGGTTTCCAATGGAATCAGGAAGGTTATTTAAACCTCTACAATCTTCTATGTTCAAGTGTTGCAATTGTGGTAGGTTGCCAATAGAATCAGGGGGGGTATTTAAACTTTTACACATTTCTATGTTCAAGTGCTACAACTGTGACAGGTTGCCAATGAAATGAGGGAGGTTATTTAAATCTATACACCCTAACATGTTCAAGTGCTGCAGTTGTGACAGGTTGCCAATGGAATCAGGAAGGTTATTTAAATGTTCACACCCTTCAATGTTCAAGGTTGCAGCTGTGACATGTTGCCAATGGAATCAAGGAGGTTATTTAAACCATGACAATATTTTAGTTTCAAATGTTGCAGCTGCAATAGATTTTCAATAGAATTAAGGAGGTTATTTAAACCTTTGAAACTTTCTATTATGTTCAACTGCTACATTTGTGATAGGTTGACAATGGAATCAGGGAGGTTATTTAAAACTCTAAAAATTACTATTTTCAAGTACTGCAGATGTGACAGGTTGCTAGTGGAATAAGGAAGGTTATTTAAACCTCTACAATCTTTTATGATCAAGTGTTGTGGCTGCGACATGTTTCCAATAGAGGTATTTAGAACTATGATGCAGAGCCAAGAGAGAAATCAAAACCTTGACACACTTATTCAACTATATGCCTCATTGTAACATTATCCAACACAAACATTTGAAATAAGAGTTCCAATCTCCTTCAAATTATTTAAAACACTCAGTCAACACCATTAATCAGGATCAACTTCCTTTACAACTTCTCTCAACCTTTCATAATGGAATAAGATGGTTACAAATGCAAATTTTATCTTCCTAAGCACACCCAATCAATCAAAACATATATCACCATTATTTGAGTCAAAGAAAGACCTCACAATGTCTACCTTTTAAATTCTTATCATTCTATTATGACTGTTCTCAATGTGAAACAGTGAAAGCAGGACCTTTACATCCATAACCAATTTTTGATTCTAATACATATACTAGCAATGGCACCTTGGTGTGCAATGGGTATGCCAAAGAGTTGTGGAAGGTCAATTAGTGATAGGTTCTAGTTTATAACTAATGAAAAGCCAATACTTAGACATTAAGTAGCAATTGAAATAGCAACCAAAGTTTTTATTTATGATCATCATGGTTTAAAATGTGAAAGCCCAATTGTGGTGATAATGTACTACTATTTGCAACATGCTCTTAATTTCATATTCTATCCTTACTGCTATCTTCTTATGCTTGATTTTGTCTTCCAATCTGGAGATTATAGGCAGAAATTACCTGAAACATATTTCGAGGATCCTACCCTTGTTTAGGAGTTTTGAACACCATTGCAAGGAGTGTGTAGCAGATTATAAAGTGTCATGAATGCATAACACATTTATTAAGAAACAAAAAATGGGTAGATGGAAATGGAACCTACAAGTTTTTCTGACTAGAAGAAAAAGCATGGTGTAGACAGGGAATTTAAGCAGCTTTTTCAAATTTGATACCCAATTAACCTCCATAATTGGAGGTATGTGAATTGCATAATTTTTCCTTTTAGATTAAGCCCCACATCTGTCGCTTTTCAGAAATTTGAGAGCATTGCTTTCCCCACAAAACCAGTGATAGTACCAAACAAATGTCAGATTAAAGACATGAAATTTCCATAGTCCAAGGGAATGAGTTGGAATGTTTTTGGTAAAAACTTGTGTAGAGTTTTTTGTATCATGCTACAGCGAATCATGCTTGTATCCAAACTACAGCGACTCTACCTAAGAAATCACGCTTGTATCCAAAATAATCCTCCACAAACTGATTTAGTGGTTTGGAACCTTCACCAGTCACTTGTAATTGGTCTGTGACATCTCCATACTGTGAGGCAATTAGACCATACACAGTCCATGAAACATGGCATATTCAGTAGTACCACAACCACCATTTTGGAATTTTCTGCATCAAATATAAAAATGAAAAAAACACAGTTCTATTCTGCATACTATTCTTCTCTGTCAGCTTCTATTGTTTGTCAACGTTGATAATAAATTCTTCAATGACATGAAAGCTCAATTACAATCTATCATAGAAATAGAAAAAATAGAGATTCAGATTTGTTATAAATTAACAATAACCATATATTTGCCTTGTTTTAATATTGTGTTGTATCCACAATATTCACATCATGGTGAGGTTGGGAACCCACACACATTTCAACATGAGTAAACTAACCATATAGATAAAGTGGTCTACTTTACATGAAGAAACATGAGAATTGGAAGAAAATTGCATATAAAAAAGGGATTTACTTGGATGGCAAATTGAATTGGCTATAGGTGTATATTGTGCTTTGCATGTGACTAGAAATTTTGATTCATGGAACAAAATGACATCTTAAGAAAGGGAACTAACCTGACTGAGAGCATAGGGTATTGCAGAGTACATTCCTACAACCCTTTCTCTATAGAACACAGTTCTCTCCACTGCAACTACAGGATGCACAGTTGAACTATTGAATCCTAAGAAGATTAAAAATCCATATAAGGCACTCGCAACAATAAAAAGATTGGTGTTGTTGGTCTTGAAGTTCAAAAAGTGTCTAGTTAGCTAATAAGGTAATTAGAAGCTAGGTATTCGCTAGGTCTAGAAATAGGTCATTTGATATTTTGGTAGTCTGTGTAGCTAAAATGTTTGGAAAGTAGGGTGTCTTGAATGGAACTACATACGATTTTGTGCCAACCTTCCAAAAGATTAAGTAAAGCACAAACAAGTGTGAATAAGTATCTAACACTATTATAGTCAGGGCTATGCTAGTAAGTCCACCATTGCTTCCAGAAACAAGACTTGAATTGTCCAAAGAATGACTAAGAATACTGGGTTGGAAAGTGAAGTTCCTCTGCTTGTGGGGGTGGAGTATTGAGCTCTTTCACCAATGCTTTGTTTTTCTTGAATATTTAAAAAAATGACTGAATGTCAAATATTAGTTTTAGTTGTATTTTGGAATGAGAGTTAAATGATCAATAGTTGTGGATGGATGGAGAACCTTGCCAAGCGCCTCCGTGCTTTCCAACCGTCGACGGTTAAAAAGAGATTCGAAAGCTCAAAGAGTGAGATGCCTTTGGCGTAATAATTCCTTCAACAAGTGGAACAACTTTAAGATACCTAATCTAACATGTTTTTACCCCATCCAATCCTCAAGAATATAGTTCTGGTGAGATTCCTTCATTACTCTTCCCTTTTCCTAATAGGTCTGCCATAGGTCTGACATAGCTTTTCTTCAAACACAGACCTTTATCACCGACTATGAGTAAATTTACAGATTATCCTTAATGTGCCTTAGAATATGTCCAACATTTATCATATGTTGTCTTTGAGAATATGGAACAAACAAGATTATAACAATGCTAAAATAGGCTAATTAGGTTCCAAGTCCAAGAGGGCTTATTGATTATATTGGTTCCCATCATGTTTACTCTTGAATGATGATTCAAACAAGTTTATTTTGACCTAATTATTCTCAATAAACATTTGGAGGGACATTTCTATGCTTATTTTACCAAACCCTAGGTTAGGTTTCTCTTAAATGCTTGGTTATAGACTATAATCTCATAAAACTAGTCAAAACATTAATCTGCAATGCCTTTAAACTTATGATCTTGACTCATATTCACTTGAATATGAAAGAACATACATAGAAGGCCAATGTCACCAAAAAACCAGAGTATTTCATCAACAAATAAAAGAGAAACATAAATTCCTTAACTCACTGTTAACCCTAGCGAGGGTTTTAGACTGTTATGAGATAAATTATCTTCTTTAAATGATCACTAAAATACATGAAACTAGATTCATATGGAAGGTGATTGGAGGCCACAACACCTCCAAAAAAAATTGCACACTTTACAGTCCATACAACTATGTACAATGGTTGAACATAGAAAATTTCTAGAGAAAAATATAGAAAATAGTGCTTTATTCTTTTATTTCTCAAATCTTCAATCACCCTCAAACCACAAATGCATACAATAGCCTTTTTAAAGGCATCACATCATTTCTATTCAGTTTCTACCAACTTCTAACTCCTTGTGACTCAAATGACTCTTCAACTACCTTTACATAATTATGCAACTTTGTTAACAATTGTTGACAACTTTATATCTTGTTTACATTTTTGCACTTTTTGGAATTAATAATCTTTATAATAGCCTAAAGGGATACAAAATGACTCCTTTCCATCCTACTACAAAGAAAAGATGCCAAATTAAACAAAATGGGGACATAATGTTAGAAGGGTGCCCCTGCACCAAACTATAGTCAAGCCAATTCTTCACCCATTGCTCAGCCATGTGAAATTAACAATTCGTCATGTGAATCAAAATCAACTTGCACTAAAGCCCATTAAGTCCAAACATGGCATTACAGACATTGAGGACATACCTCCAATGATTGTTTTGATCTACATCCTTGTCTATCATGTGGTTAAAATATATTTTCCAAAACATTGTCATGTAGAGATTTGTCTATCAAATCAAATGAGGCATATGCATTTTGGATGGATAGATCACTCTAGATGGAAAACTAAAGCTTGTGTATTAAAATACTAAGAATAGGTCTAATTTTTGAGTTGTGGACTTACTGCCATGGTAACATGGACACAATAGGAAGGGCACATCAGTGATATAGATCACATCATTACTCTACCTAGTGAAGAAAATATTATAAATGAAACTCGAATAAACAAAACTAGAGTAAAAAATAGCATTCAGAACCGAAAGACAAACACTTAAGGAGTAGTAAAAACACCAACCTACATAGCAAAATTGAATGTCATGAACTCCATAATGGGTTTCAGTCCATAATATGCTACACCGACACCAATGCTAGTAAAACTAGCCTAGAATGGTAGAATACACACAAACATAAATTGGCTATATATTTGAATAATAAAAGATATAAAGGAAAAAAGTCTTTTGACAATATTTCAATTAACACATTTTAGCTTTAGAAACTTGCAAACCTCAGTGATTGGGGTATCAAGAACCTTGTCAGGTCCAAACTTTTGTAGAAGGCCTTTAGAAACTTGTAAAGAAACATGAATATAAGTATATCAAATGAAAATATCTCAAATTTTCAAAATTTTAGTCAATTATTCAATAGCAAAGGGTTCTTATTTGATTATTATATATTTTTTTATAAAATTTCCACAAGTAAAATAAAAGAGTCCTCCTTGCCTGTGCAAAAATGGGAACTTTGGGATGGGCTATGAACATGCACCAAAGCATAATGGTAGGGGAATTTTTTTCAGATGTTATAGTTGGATATGCTCTGGTAGACATATATGCAATATGTGGAATCGTAGACAAAACACCTGAATTGTTTGAAATAATGCCTCAAAGAGATGTCATCTCATGGAATGAAATGATTGATTACAGAATGTGCACAAAATGGATTTTGCAAGGAACCTCTCAAAATCTTTGAATTAATGAAGCACTCTCGAACACATCCTAACATTCTATTTTCAATGGAATCAAGGAGGTTATTTAAACTTTTACACCCTTCTATGTTCAAGTGTTGTAGCTGTGACAAGTTTCCAATGAATCAGGGAGGCTATTTAAATCTATACACCCTACCATGTTCAAGTGCTACAGCTGTGACAAGTTGCCAATGGAATTAGGGAGCTTATTTAAACATCCACTCCCTTCTATGTTCAAGTGTTTGCAACTATATTAGGTTTCCATGAATCCCGGGGAGCTTATTTAAATGTCCACACCCTTCTATGTTCAAGTGTTGTGTTGTAGTTGTGATAGGTTGCTAATGAAATCAAGGAGGTTATTTAAACTGTGACAATATTTTATTTTTAAGTGTTGCAGTTGTGATAGATTGTCAACAAAATCAAGGAGGTTATTTAAACCTTTAAAATTTCCTATTATATTCAAGTTTTGTAACTGTGAGAGGTTGACAATGGAATTGGGGAGGTTATTTAAACCTCTACAACTTTTTATTTTCAAATGTTGCAGATGTGACAGGTTGCCAATGGAATCAAGAAGGTTATTTAAACCTCGGTCTTCTATGTTCAAGTGTTGCAGCTTCATGGCGGGTTGCTAATAGAATTAGGGGGGTTATTTAAACTTTTACACATTTCTATGTTCAAGTGCTACAGTTGTGATAGGTTGCAAATGGAATGAGGTAGGTTATTTAAATCTATAGACCCTACCATGTTCAAGTGTTGCAGTTGTGACAGGTTTCCAATGGAATTAGGAAGGTTATTTAAACATTCACACCCTTCTATGTTCAAGGTTGTAGCTATGATAGGTTGCCAATGGAATCGAGGAGGTTATTTAAACCATGACAATATTTTAGTTTTGAATGTTGTAGCTGCAATAGATTTTCAATAGAATCAAGGAGGTTATTTAAAACTTTGAAACTTCCTATT
>VDFB02188760.1:0-24644 GCA_007258455.2 Sequoia sempervirens
AGGATCGAAATGATATGATAAAATGAGAATGATCAATGATATGCAACGAAATTATATGAAATATGATAACTTGAATGATAATGCATCATGGAGGATAAATAAATGAGAAAGGATTCTAAATTATATGAAAAGGAATGATAAATGCTAATATAGATGAAATGATAATGATTAATGAAATGAGGATGAAGAGGAAAGATGATAATGAAACAAATGTCTGAATGTCCTCCACAAATAGTTCAAAGAGACATGACAATCGTTGATGTTTTTGTTTAGCCTTTCAAACTCTAATGCAAATCCAGTATGCAGATATATACATGGATCTAAATGAAATGAAACTGAATGAAACCAACCATTTGTTGATCCTTTCATTTAGCCTTCTTGAATCATCCTAGAGCATTTTAAAATGTTGGAAGTACGTACAAGCATCAGAGGGGAAATTAGCACCAATGATGACCTGAGTACAACTTTCATGATTTTTGATATAGCAAGTGAACACAAACATCAAGGTATAATTGAACCGAGATGACCTGAGCATTTCTTGCATAAACAAACAAAGACTAACCACTTTTTGATGCAAATTTGGAACTGTCATCAATGATACGTTTGGAAATCATGTCCCGCGACATATTTGCACCAAATTGATAGTTAACCTCCAAACAACAGACAAAGAAAAATCATCTTTCCTCGCCACTCTAGTGCAGTACATCATTGAGTGTACTCCAGAGGGATGATATCAAAAAATCAAACAACCATTGTTCAAAACGTAATACTATTATTCCAATAATTATTCAAATTTTAGATCATCCAGATATGAGCCATGATATGGTACTTAGCTAAAAAATTGTTGTGCTATGGATCAATGGTTGGATAGTTGTTCATGTGATTTGATTGTTTGTTCGTATGATTGGATTTGATGTCATTGTCTAGCTATTTCCATAAAACTTGAAAGTTGGTTGTCCCCAGTATGTTAGCGTTTGCCCCCGATATTAACACAACTTGTTGAAATGAATATGTACAATAATCAAGCCATGGTAAGACGTTATCGCTCTAGGAAAATGATGACAACATGATGTTGGGATGATCCTAAGATGATGGAAAGATGGGGAAAAAATGAAGGCTGAAAAGCTAAGTGTAGAACATGAACTAATAGATGGAGAGCTATAAATAATGTCTGTTTGCCAAATTTTCACTATTTGTTTTTATTGCATTTTTCTTGTCAATAGACTGCCTGTTGCCAAGTTTTCACCCTATGACGATTTTTTTGATTTTCTTTTAAGAACGTTTTCTTATTTTTTATGATTTTTTCAAGACTTTTTCTATTGTTTTTGTGATTTTTCAAGGATTTTGTCTACTGTTTTTGTGATTTTTTTAGGACTTTTTCTGCTATTTTTATGATTTTTTTTAGGACTTTTATGGATGATGATAACTGCTTCAGACATAATACTTTTTTAGGTGCATGTTGTTGATGGGTTCGTCAAATAGGTCCCCTTCTAGCATTGAAAACTTGTATGCTTCTGAACCATATACGACTATGACCACATATGGACCCAGCCAATTCGGTTCAAACTTTCCTTTCTTCTCCCTGTCTTGTTGATTGTGTGGGTTCTCTTTCAAAACAAGATCACCAACCTGAAAGGTATGTGGCTTGACTCTATGATTATAGTTGTGAGACATCATTTGTTGATATGCTTTCAAATGATCGGTTGCTCATTGTCTCTTTTCATCAAGAAGTTATAGTTCTTGCAGTCGGGAAACTCTGTATTCATCATCTGTGATTAGAAATTTCAGAGATACTCTGAGTGATGGAATATCAACCTCTAAATGTAGGATGGCTTCTACTCCATAGACAAGAGAAAACGGTGTTGCTCCTGTTGGCATTCTTATGCTAGTTCTATAGGCCCACAAGGCGGGATTGAGTTGAACATGCCAATCTTTCCCTGCATCATTCACAGTCTTCTTCAAAAATTTCAATATTGTTTTATTTGAGGCCTCTGCTTGGCCATTCCCTTGTGGATAGTAAGGTGTTGAATATGAAATTGCTCACAAAGTTCATCAACATCTTGATTCTTGAATGGTTTTCCATTATATGTGATGATGGAGTTGGGAATGCCATACCGACAAATGAGATAGTTGAGTATAAAAGATAAGATCTGTTTGTCGGTGACCTTTGTGAGAGGTACTGCCTCAATCCACTTGGTAAAATACTTTTATTGATGGAACTGTTATGCAGATCATTGAAGTGAACAACGGCTGGAGTCAGCTCGTCGAGCTGACCAGCCCTCATCTCCAGCATCAGCGGATTTTGCTCATTGCAGAGCGCTGAATCAATTTACATGGTGACTTCATTGCGAGCGTCTTCTTCCCGCAAAAGTGGCAGATGATTCTATCCGCCTTCAATTACAGGCCGGTAGTAACCCCGTCTGTCAATTTTTCTTGGACCAGGGATTTGGTCGCATAGAATGAGTACCTGAAATGCCATCGACTCTGGCGTAAATGACTCATAAGTCCATAGTCGCATCGTTCCAGGAACGCCAGTAAGTATCACCCGGACACTCGGCGACAGAGTGTCGCGATAAGGGGGTATCTAGTGAGAGGATTCAGTGAATAAAGAAGAATTGTGCTCTCCCAGTTCTTGGGATAAATGGGGTGGTAGATGTCATCTCTTCGTGAGGCATAAATCTTCGCCGCTTTTAAGATACGGATCCCACCGTAGCCCGGCAAATCAGAGATTTGGATTTCATGGTGTCGCCATCGTGATCTCGAAATGATTGATCTGCGAGAAATTCATCAGCGAGCCATTTCACACTTATCGCTCATCCCATCTAAAAGGAACATTAACATCGTAGTATGTGAAAGGTAGTGACTCAATCAGCCTAAAGTGCGTCGCGATGAATCTGCCCGAGATTTGAAGTCATGCTGTAATGATATCAGAAGCGTGATATTCCTTGGTGGAGGCATTTCCATGGTACTCGGCCCTCAATTGCGTGGATCTACTTGAATTTTTTCTTTTTCTGATACTATGTATCTAAAAGGTTTTTTCACAAAAGATGTGACCTCAAAAACAAATTTCTTGGGATTGAGGAAAACTTTGAACTTCTCCAATCTTGCAAATATTTTGGACAATATTTCTAGATGTCCTTATCTTGTGTATGATTTTTCCAATATGTCATCTACATAATCTTCGATGAATGTGTGCATCATGTCATGAAAGATTGTAGTCATGGCTCTTTGGTAAGTAGCCCCGACATTCTTTAGACTGAAAGGCATGATGTTCCAACAGTAATTCCCCCATGAACATGTGAAAGCTATTTTGTCTTGGTCCTCAGGTGCAATCTTGATTTGGTTATAACCAGAAAAACCATCCATTAGTGAATACATGGAATGTCCAGCTGTCAGATCTACTATAGTATCAATACTTCGAAGAGGGAAGTCATCCTTAGGACATGCCTTATTAAGATCTCTAAAATTTGTGCACACTCTGACACTTTTATCTGACTTGGATACAGAAAGGATGTTGGAGATCCTTTCTGCATATTCAATCGATCTTATAAATCACACATCGAGGAGTTTTCTGAGTTCTTCTTTAACCAATAATGCAACATGGGGGTGCATTTTTCTGAGTTTTTGTTTCACAAGCTTAACCCCTGGTTTGATAGACAAGTGATGCATGATAAGATCAGGATCAAGACCTGGCATGTCTACATAAGACCAAGAAAAGTTGACTTGATTTTATTTTAGAAATTCCATGAATTATGGTACTTCTTTCTCTATCATTAACACAACTAACTATAGGATCCTTGGTTTTTCTGAAGTTTCAAGATTTACCTCCTTTGTAGGCTCAATCAAGATAGGTGATCGTTCATGGTAGTGCTCTAGGAGAGTGTCAATCTTCCCATCATCTGGTGCCTTAAAAAGGTTTTCACCAACTGATACGCTCTTTATTTTATCTTTTGTTTGATCTAACACTGCCATATTCTAGTTTTCACCATTAGATCTTTCTTTTTGATTTTTATTTTTGCAGCTAGGAGACTGACACTCTCCTAATTAAAGACTTTGTGCCAAAAATCGCTAGCGGAACAATCATTTGCATCATTTTTGGAAAGGAAGTTCACGATAGATTCATCACTTGGGAACATAGGTAGATCTATAGGTCTGGATGAATCCTAGTCAATGAGATCAGGATGGATCAGTGGTAGTGGGTCATTGGGTTGCGTGAAATCGGCCATGGTTATGGTCATAACGGAGTTGTTGGTAAGATATGAGGTATGAGGCAGGTCAATGATGGTATTGTTCTCGTGATAGTCTTGTTCGTTTAAATCTGACTCAGTATCACTAGAATCATAGTTGCCTTGTAGTTCAGATTCTTGTGGTTGGGTCCCTGAACCTTCACCTTCGATTAGATTTGGGGTATACTTGTGTATCACATCAACCTTTTTATCCCTCCAGAACTCATCATTGTGGATGGCGTCCCATTCATATTCACTAGAGTCTGTGTTAGAGTTATTATCCACAAAATTTTGAATGGCTGTCAAGCATGCCTCTCTTGTATCAAAACCTTTTTCCAATACGAGGATAGTATCATGTGACTGCTTGGATGTTGTTTCTTCCAAGTTAGTATCATAGCCTAGTCTTGTTTTATCTTTTGCGGCCAGTCCTAGAGGGTCAATAGGCTCAACTACTCATTCTTTTCTCTTTTCGATAGGACCATTACCATCATAGCCCATCTTTTGCATTATTGAATATCCCTTACCATATTTATCAGATGGTAACTTGATATTGAGAACTGTTTCATCTTCATCTTTATAGAGCCAAATTAGAATTTCTCTATCCTCGGGATCTTCCATGGGAAATTTTTCTTTGATAAAATGTCCATTAAACTTTGTATTTGGCCCTGTTGGTGGTTGCGTTGATGTTGATACTACAGATATCTACTATTGCGTGATAGAAGGTTTCCCATGTGACCAAGGTGATGTAGGTAGATTAGCAAGATAGAGAGAGTACTCTCCTACTCCATTGTCCTTGAACCGTAGTTGCTTGTCAAAGATTTTGGTTAACTGACTAATTTGCGTATCAACTTTGAGAGAAGTATTAGTAGGAGCTTCTCAATTGTTGGGAACCAAAGTATCTTGACTAGCTTTGATGTTGGCACAAGTTTGACTTTTGGAATTGTCAGTTGGTATTGTGATCTCTTTTCCATCATAAGGAAACTTAAGACATTAATGATATGTGGATGAGACAACTTGTATCTCGTGGATCGAAGGATGACCCAACAAGATGTTGTATGCAAGATCATGATCTAATACTTGACATAAAGTATTTTTGATAACAGGTCCCACTCTGACTGGTAGCATGATTAAACCTTTGGACGCTCTTTCCTCATCATCATAGGCTTTAATAGTAATCTTTCTTCTAGGATCAATGGAGTCCTCAGAAAATCCTAAAAGCCTTAACCCGACTTCATGGTACATATGTTCAAGCAGGCACCTCCACATTAGGAGCGATAAATTGGCTTGTAGGATGTGACTTCTAACTATAATGATGAATTATGAGAAAATGTGTCATGGAAACATCATCATTTTGGAGAATGGAAGGCATGTGGGTGACGACAAGTGTCCCACCATGGATTGAAATTTTTACATCTAGATTGATGGATCAATTGTTTCAACAAGGGCCTTTTCTAGAATTTCCTTGTGTGCTAGGGAAATCTTCAGGAGTTCTAAGATGGAAATCTGAGCAGGAGTTTTTTGAAGTTGATTGACTAAGTCATACTGATGTTGAGGTAGGGGCACAGTGGATTTCAAAGAAGCACCCTTTAAGACAACTTTAGCTTGTGCCCTTGTTGTTGCATTGACCTCCCTATATTCCATCTTTTCCTTGACTTTTATAACATTGACCCGCTTGTCATCAGTGTAGATATGATTGATTATATGATCATCATTGATATGATTCACACTTTTTCCAGAAGACTCACCCTTTTGATAATTGGGTAAAGGATTTTGAAATGCTTGGTGGTCTTCGTTCGATTGTTGGTGTCCTTCTACCTTAATGGTGTCATTTTCTATCAAGTCTTGGATTACATTCTTCAAGGCTTGACAATTATTCATGTGATGGCCCTTGCATCGATGATAATCACAATAGTATGTGTCATTCCATGATGGAGGCTTCACACTGGGTTTGTAATTTTGTTGAGGCGGTAGGGTGATAAGTTCTTTGCCATCAACTCTTTAAGGGCAGATTCTAGAGATTGACCCAGTGGAGTAAAAGTTCTTCTGCTAGAGAAGAATGAAGATCATTGTGGATTTGTTTGAGGTACTTCCTAAGACATTGTTGTTATTTGTTTCCACAGTAACTCATTGATTATTCCCTTGGTTGGGAGTAAAAGTTTGACTCATGTTATTCCTCGGAGGAGGAGGATTGTTTCCTTGATTTGTGACTGAGTTGACGTTGTTATAGTTATTGTTGTGAAGAGCACTCTGAGCACTAAGAACAAATGGCTTAGTCGAGAATGATTTACATCTACAACACCATCATTTACCATGTTTTTGTTACGAGTCCAAAACTTAGATTTGTCATTGTGGTGATTTGATGAGCTAGGATTGTCCTTATCAAGTTTGATTATCCCTCTCTGAACCAAGGCACTTTCGATGGTGATGGAATTTTCAATCAATTTTTGAAAAGAGGGAGGACAATGAAGATTAAGACGATAGCTCATCTCTTGATCTAAGCTATTTATGAAAGTGGTGATCTTTTCCTTTTCAGGAACATGGCGCAGATGTTTAGCGAACAACCTTCTCCATCTATGAAGAAATGTAATGAATGGTTCACCAGTTTTTTGTTTAGCCTTGTAGAGATCAATCATGGTTATCTAATGTTGTAAGTTGTAGGAGTATTGTGATCTGAATTCATTAATCAATTCCTCAAATGTCTTGACAGGTGGTGTGATTTTTGATAGCCATTCCATAGATTGGACTCCAAGACTTCTAGGAAACAAACACATCAGGTATGTGTCCTCATGAGAAAACTCTAGAGTCATATTTCAAAAGTCCCTAATATGATCGATTGGATCTGATTTCCCATTGTAACTATCAAACTTTGGGATTTCACAATGTTTGGGAAATGGAATCATGTTGAGGCGTCTATTGAAAGGATAAGGATAGATGTCATCAAGAGCGTATGTCTTTGTTGTGGCTCCCCCTTGTAGATCTTTAATTTGTCCTTGTAGTGATTTAACTTGTTGAGCCAAGGAACTAAGATTAGACAAGGGTGTTTCATTAGGATTACTCTTTATATTCTCAGTATCAAAATCATAGGGAAATTTAGCTCCTTTGTCAGCTAGATACAAGAAATATTTTTCTTTATTGCACTCCAAAATATTTTCTAAGGCTTTGTGAAATTTGGGATCTTGTTTAGCCTCTCTAAGACGTTCTTCATCTCGTTCATCATCACTCTCCACAGGAGTTTTTCTCCCATCCCTAATGAAAGGGAATGGATTATTTTCTCTTTCACCCATGTTATCTTTAAAAAGGGGATTATGACTCACACTATAAAGGGTATTGCTAGTCTTTCCCTCTTCTTGAGTTCCTCGAGTATGACCTTCTTGTTGAATATCCTCTTTCAGCTTATTATATTGAGATCTTGTAAAAATAGGCATACGATTTTGAAAAATTCTTCTAGACTTATATCACAATTTGATAAATGCACCAATGATGATATTTTGATTTGATAAGATGAAAATCTTATGATATGATCAAGAAATATGTCCCTAATTCTTGATTGTGGCTTCCAATGATAAAGGATATTGATTTCTTCAAAATAAAATACACTAGACTGAAATGTAGATGAGATTAGAAAGTCTAACCAAAATGGGAAACACATTGAGAGATTTAGTGAGAGGGTTGAAGGAATTAGGGAACTAGGGTGTGAGGAAAAATATGTGCTAATTCCACATCTGGTACTAACCATCCAACATCACTTCCCTATCATCAATAGTTTGAATTTTTTTTTTTAAGATCTTATAAAAGAGTAAAGATCAATCTTATCCTCCATGTGCAGTCTCCATGAATATAAAACCCACTTATTTAGAGCAAGAAGAGATGTCTAGAAATAATGAAATCCATAGATTAGTCCATTATTTTTATAATAGTTTACACTGTCAATAAGACCCTACTTGAAGATGAGACTAGGAGAAGATAAAGCATATGAAATGGGTTTTCAACTATGCAATAGAACACCTATTGGGATCAAAATATGATTTTATCCTAGCAACAATCACATATGACATAGTACAGACTAGACCTAACACCACTATAACACCACGAGATGAAACTACAACATTACTAGGCACCTCAACATGTGAGAATTTGCATCACAAGTAAAAGCTCCATCAAGACCCAAAGCCTTAACAAGGAGAGTATAACCATACATAATAGGTACATAGGAACTAAAACTTTGGCCAAATGGGACATCATTTAAACCCCAATAGCAACATCAAGAGTCACACCAATCCTAGGGTGGTAAGGAGTGGCAATGATATCAAAAAATGCGCCACAAGACAACCATTTGTAGAGATAATCAAGCAAGAATTCCTAGATATAGAGCTAAGGGCCAAAGGGAGTGGCAAGAAGGGGTCATCAGAGACTAGGGTAAAGGATTCCAGGTTAAATATGAAATTATCATTTGAAAATATAGAGTTGAGTGAGAGTGCCATGTTTGAAAATGAACCCCTAATGAGATCTAGGGATATTGAGAATGTTAGTTTGTATACTTGTAGATTTATTAAACCAAAACTCAACAATGAGTATAATATTCTTGTAAGGCTGTCTTAGAGTTAAAACTTTCTATAAAGTAGGTCACCACAAAGGAAACTCAAATAACATTTTATTATGTACAAAAGCTTAGTTGAATCTGTTTAATGCTAAGACTTGTGTTTCTTATTTATATAGGACATACACTTATTAACAATACAAGCATGTTGCTTTTCCCTTCAGCCTATGGCTTGGATATTAGTAATCTATCAATTGTGAAGTTGTAATAACACATTTAGGGAAAAGAAGTTCTAATTTTATACATTATTATTCTCTAGATATAATAGTCATTCTTCAAAAATAATTTGTATAAAAAAATTTGTGACATTAACTAATTAATAATTTTCTTTAATAGATTCAATTATCTTTATGATGGAATTAAATCTAAACCTAAAAAAGATGCTTTACCTCAAGATGCTACCTTCCATCCCATAATAACTATTCTACTTTCTTAGATAAAGAACAATAACCAACTTTAATTGTTGAATCATAATAAAATAAATCTTTAACTTTTTAATTAATTTGATGTTTACTTCTTTATCAAAATTATATATACTATGCAAACTGTATTATTTCACAATACACCAATACATCACTAATCTAGGGACTTAAACTACTACGTATCCCTTACCAAGAGATGTGATGATTGTGAAAGATGCAATTAGCTTAGGGATGACCTGGGCCGGTATGCTCTCATTTGTTGCCACTTCTCGCCAGGATAGAGAGAAAAGAGAAGAAAAGAAAGAGAAGGGATAATGGATAATAAACATTGAGCCTTCGTTGATAATACGAAGAGGAGAACTCCCCACTGAACATCGGACGAGTGAAAAACTATCAACACTTGGTAAGAGAAATGTTTAATTTATAAGCAATCCCTTTATGTGCGTCACAGAACTAACAAATAGTCCCAATTGTATCGTAACCTGTGGGTTAAAATACTTGGTAGCATCTATCGACAATGAACATTGAGACTAGCTTTCTATGACCACTACACTAATAACTTCACAAACGGGTGTCTCGTGAATTAACTTTAGCATGCATCTTGGGCGGATTGAGTGCGGGATGGGGATCCAGGAGTCAGGCACCCAACACTTGATTGTTGTTCTCCATAGCTGTTCCAGCAAAAGGGATTCTTCTCTTGTTTACCAGCAGCCTGAAGTTGAATGTCTAAAAACTTTAAATCTGTACACGGCACATCGTCGCTGCAAGCCAAATGAACTGGAGTGTTCACGTATGTGCCAGTGATTTTCTCGTAAGTGATGCCTGATATAAATACCGCTGAGGTATGATTGCTGCAGACCTTTTCCTCACAGTAAAATTGATTAATATCAATGGGAACTCCTACGTTGGAAACTTGTATGTTGGAAAAGGATACGCTTTTCACCTTTCCAGCTCCACCCTATATTTAAAGTAGACAGGAACATCCACACCATGATCAAAATCTAGCCTTCAATTTTACAATCGGTAAACTTACTATAGTTTCAAAATGGATTTGCTAACAGACCGGCCATGTTTTGATCCGGACTCCATTGGAAGCATCGTGGATGTTGCTGTCAAAGACGCTTACGTTGGAAACGCAGGCCTTCGTTCCATCTTTCCCAAGTCCTCCAATACTGACAGCAGTTACATAAAATAAGCCAGTTAAGTTATGGAATACAATTAAAAGACGAATAAAAAGCTAGTGAGATTAACAAGAGTACCTGACACCGTGACCAGGGCCGCAGTTGATGTTATGAACGCGGATGCCTGAGCAACCTGTTTGTATCGACACGCAGTCGTCTCCTGTTCGTTCATTCATCAAACATGCTTATTATAAACATTGACAAATTTAAAAAACAAAAGAGATTATTAGGAATACTAAAATTACCGCACGCCATTGAGGAATTATGTATTTCAACTTCGGTAGAATTCTGGAGATGAATTCCGTCCGTGTTTGGGCTGTCTTTAGGAGAGGATATTGTCACGCCAACTACTTCAACAGAAGAGCAAACGTCAAACTTCAGATGGCATTTGGGACTGTTTTGTATAGTTATGCCTTGCACGCTCACGTCACGACTTCCGTAGAATCTCAATGCCTGGCCAGATTTCGAAATTACATGTTGGCGTGGTATTTTGTTTTAGTGCAGCAAAGCCTTATAAACAAAAATTATTCAATTTTAGAGTGCAAGTTAGGGAAAGGTTGGTTAATTAGAAGTGCACCAAATTTTTTGAAATGTATATATTCATTTTATATCTATTCGTTACCAAGAAAAATTAATTGGAAGAGTTGTACAATTTTATTGGTATCAATAGTGCATGATTGACTATTGGGACATATGTATTGGATCAATTGTACAAATTTTGTGGTGGTGAAAGCCAACGGTTATAGAGTACTAGAGAATATGTATTGGATGTCAACTTGAAATGACCAATTTTGACCTTTGTGTACATAACTCGTCAACTTGAAATGACCAATTTTGATCTTTGTGTACCTAAAAACCGAAACAATAGATATAAACTTTTAAGTCGCATTAAAAAAACCTTTTTGTCAAAATCATTTAAGAACTTAAGATACACTAACGAACTGATACCTTTCCCCTAATATAAAATAAAAATAAATAAAAACCACAAGAAAACAAAGATTTGTTTCTGCAGCATATTTCCCTTTAATGGCTCACCGTTGGCTTCACGCTTGGTAAACTGCTTCCACCATTGCTTCTATCCTGAAACATTGAAAATTCCAACGCCTTTTGAATGCGCAGCCATGGATTACACATTACTGCAAATAGAAACACGTGTTTTGTTTTATTTCTAAATTAAGAAGATAATGTTTTACCTCGCCTTCTGATTGGGCAAGCTTCCACCACGCTGCTCCCTGTCCGTCGAAAGTGCCCTTGCCGGCGATAGTAATACCGTTAAGTTTTGAGAAATTTATCCATTCCAACGGTTTAGATGCCCAGGTCCCTGAACTTACTGGTGCGATAACACTTCCATCAACCTGCTCAATTACAAAATGATTTCAGATATTTTTGGGTTTCTCTTTTGAGTTCTAACAGTATGTCGTTATTTAAGTAGCATACCTGAAATACGATGTTGGATTTGCAGGATCCGGAGAAGGTGACAGGCCCAACTAGAAAGCGATAGTCAACCGGAACATGTAGTATAGCCGAGTCCTTCGCACATGCTGCTTCCCATGCCGCCAGAAATGCCTGTTTCATCAAAATTCAATATACAGTTCTAAATAATAAGGCCAGGTAAAAACAAATGAGCTTCTAAGTATTAGAATAAATTGAAATAAGACCTCGGTGTCATCTGTCACTCCATCGCCCTTGGCACCCAATGTTGTAACGTCCACCACGTTCGAATCAACACTGGAGTTTGAAGCAATTAATGTTCTGCGAAACAGATCTTTGTTTCTGACTGCTATTGCTCCCAGACACTTATGTTCCATACCAAGCACAGCTATTACCATAACAAACATAACATATAACTCTCTGGTCGAAGGCATTTTCCTTTTGTGTTTGAATCTCTACACCATGGACAACGAAAGGCTATGTACAGAAAAAATGTTCCCCAGGTTTGCTTCTTTTAAACATAGTAACAATTGTAGAACTAAGAGAGAGAACTCCCCAAATGTTATCCACCATGTGCAAATCCACCATTCACGTATTACTTTTCTTTTATTTTTCCACCTGTTACTGTTTCAAATCAATGCAATCTTCTATCTCTTAACAAAAAGCCCTTAGGAAAGTCTCAACACCAAAGTAAATTTTCTCTTTTTTAGAAAAATAGGCGTAATTTAAGCGGCATGTTTGTGTAAGCTTTAAGAAATCATGACGATTTACGATCTCCTTAATCTGAGGTCAGAAAGTTGCACTAACTGGCTCTGCACATTCCAAAGTTTGTGGAAAAAATGTAATAAGCGATTCTGTTCTGGTGGGGAAAAACCTCCAAGTTTATTCCAAAGTATAGTGGACCATTTCAAAGTCTAGTATGTACCACAAAAATCGCTAATTTAATCACTGTAGAAGCATCGTGGCTTTCAAAGTTTTTCCTAGTTTGTTGAAGTATCACGAACAACGTGGACATCGCCACGGTAAAATTTGCGATCGTTAAAAAGAGCCACTTAATCTCGGTTAACAATAGGTTATATATTTATTTTATAATTTTAAATTGTATATAGTTAAAAAAAGTTTAATAGGTCATTATTAGAAGATAATAAGATAATATAAGTAGTAATCAAAGATAAAAAAGATGATAAGGTATTGAATTATTGGAGATATATTTTTAAAAAGTAGAGAGATCAATTTGTGCTATTTATTTGCTTACAAGTTATTTGATTTTACTTTAAAATTATTTTATTTATTACATACATGAAAACAAAAATATTATATGCTTCTTATTTTGAAAATATTATGTTTATTATAATATATTAATATTTTGATCTGTAAATGATTATCGAATTTAAGATTAAACATGTGTTTTTGTTAAGACAGTGACACACCATCACACTCTACCCTGTAGAATGTCTCATCATTAATAAAATAAGGTAAGATATTAAGAATGTTTATCAAATAATAATTATATCGCACATTAAGATGTTGATAAAAAAAATTATAGCATTATTGTACCACTAATTGGAACTCTTCTCCCACTAAAAAGAAGATGGGTGAATTAGATAATTTTATATATATTTAATGTGATAATCTATGAATTCACACATTAGAGTTTGCATAATATATAGCATTCAAAAAATTATCTTACAAATTTAGATATATATATATATATATATATATATATATAATTTTGTTCATTTGATTAATAATTATTCAAAGGAATTATAACTAGGTCTATTGGGTTTACTAATTATTTATACTTGTATATAATTATATCTAAATATATTAGATAAATGGGTATGTATGTATATACACAAATTATTATAATTTGTTCATAAATATATATTTTATAATTCTTTATATTTACTAATAAAATTAATATATTATTATTTTATTTAAAATTAAAATCACTCAAAAAGATAATTCTTTGAGAAAATTAAGGCATTTAGTGTTTCATGGTTTGTTTTTCTATGATTTATATGTGTTTCTATGTATAGTATGTACAAATTGTATACCTTTGATTTGAAACTAATATAATTATACATTTATGTTGAATCAAGACCCTTATTCTAGATCTAAGAAATACCTTATATAGAGAAAATAAGAAATACAAAAAAATAAAATTATTAAATCATTATTGAATGCAAATATCAAATGTGTTGGATATGCTCTTGGATAAAATATTGGTTGTTTTCTACATTAAAACATGTATAAATAAATTTATAATTTATCATAGAAAGATGAAGGATGGATTACTTGATGATGATGTAAATAGTGAGGATTTGATCTCAAATGGATGGTTGAGATTGAATGAGATACATTTATGACTCTTACTAACAAATAATAGTTAGCAAGAGTTATAAAGGATAATTAGTTGGTGAGAAAATAAGTTTCTTTTTCCTAACTAATTAGGTTAAAATATAAGAGAAAAAGGGAGGTTTTGATGTATCTTTTGACAAAAAAAACTCAAGTATAACATATAATAATATAATTCTCTTTAAAAGAAAATCAATCCTAACAATTTTTCAACTCTAAGGTCTCCTTTGTTCAAGTGTTAGTAAACACATGTACGCCCCATCTTGTAACCCAAAGAATGATAATACATTGTCTAAGGAAAGGTAATAATTTTTAAAATTATAAAACAACTACTAACTAATGTACCCCAAGTAACTCGATGACACACTACTTGAAATTCCCATAGATGACAATAGTATTAAACATTGCAAGTATTTAATTTACATAAACTTAAAAGCATAGATTGAATGACATTTACATTACATCAATAAAGATATAAATAAAAAGATTCTTCTTTTCATAACATTTGAATTAGCATTACAATGCCCATTTCTAAAATGAGGTAGAGATCAAATAAATGCTTATACATTACAAATATTCACCCTGCTAACAATTGAGGAGTATAATACATAAAGTTTCCAATGATACAAATAAAGATATACATATATCCATATACGAGCTCTCCATCCAAGAAGTACTTGTTACCACGAACAAGAATTGGGGACCCAATGGAGTAAGGTGCACGTTCCACCCAACCATGTGGTACCCGTAGGCCCACCCCCCATGCTAGGAGATAGTAAAAAGGTTCCCTAGACATAACCTACAAACCCTAGACACAAATAAAACCATAGACAATCTATACAAGTACATACTTAACTTATTGGTTACATTGCTTCCAGAATTAGAATAATCAAATACGCTAAACTCACAAGGATGCTATTATTATAGGTGGAGTGTCATCAAAATGTTGCATAGGTTACCCTGGTGTTTCTTCCTAGGTTCCGGCCCCCAACTTGGGTTACCCTGGTAACCTCTCACAAAACCCGACCCCTCATGCAAACTGTTGCGGAATCGAATATCTTTTAAAATAACAAGATATCGACTTTTCCATTCTAGGCCTTCTCGACTCATTCTCAAGACTGAGCTAGCTCTTGAGTCCATAAGTGAGGCATAATTAATCCAGTTAAATATTTTTAGAATACCCAATATGTTGATTTAGTTTTCACTGACTTACTAACTCTACATGAGTTACCCTGACACCACTTTGTGTGCCGGCCCTCACAAAGAGCCACTCCCCTAAAAATAACACAAGGAATCTAAGTCCACTAACTAAGGTAGATAAAGTGCACATAAATCAACATATAATACCAAACATATCACAACAAACATCTCATCCTGTTCTTAGAACCAGGTGACTATAAACCATACAAAACCATGTGCACTACCCTAGTTTGTTCAAAATATGGAACCAATATAAAAATTAACTCCCTTTAAGAAATTACATATGGAAGACTTGAAATCAGATATAATCCCAATTTGCCCAATAAAAGAGAAAAAACAATTTAAAGCAAATCAGGGATAATAAACATCTATTATTAGGATTTACTAAATCCAGTCAAACAATAACTTGAAGTATGAAATTAATCAACTCAAACATAATTCATTTTTCAATTAATATGAAATTTAAAACTAACAGTTGATTCCAATTCCATATTCATGCATTTTAACGAAACCTCCAATTTCTTTTCTTAATGCATTTCATTATAAAAATATCTATTTAAAAATTTTCATATACTATTCATCAATATATTATATTTTAAATAAATATCCTGCAAAACATTAAAAATGAATATTTATTTAAATATATGAATATATTCTTTATTATCCAAATTAAAATCTATAATCACTAAGATATTAAAACACAAATTACAAACTTATATATTATAATATATATATATATATATATATATTACATATATAACATATATTTAAATTATATACATTATATATGAAATATATATTTAAATATTATAAATATAATTTAAAAGTAAATTTAATATAAATTAAAATGAAACTAATTTAAAGTTTCATATAAAAATAGGGCAGGGGTTGCCTGCCTTTCCACAGTCGAACCCTCCATGGGCGCGGCTGTGTAGGCAGCGCCGACGCTGCCTGCCCTCACAGCCGGCTCCCCTGTGGGGTTGGCCATGGGGGCAGTGCCCTTGCGCCCTCCATTCAAATACAGACCCTACGATTTTTATAATAATCATGACCTATAAATTTTCAATAAACTTTCCGCGATTTAAAAAAAAAATGCGTTCGGCCATTTCATCTATAATTTATATTAAATTTCAACAAATCAAATTCACATATATTTATATATATATTTATATATGTATATGTATATACATCTCTGTATACACGTATATACATATATATATATATGTATAATTTATTCAATAACAATATAATAGTTGGGCAATTGTTTTCTCATAAGTTTTCTACAGGAAATTGGGAAAACTACAAATTTGAACAATTTATTCCCAAATTAATAATTTCAATAACAGAGGTTTTCATTTCAAAACCCCCAAATTCCAAGATCTTTTCTACAAGTAATATTTATGAAAATTCTATTCAGAGGTTTCTTTTCCCCAAATCTAACACCAGGTTTAACAGGGAATTTAATTTAAAGTTCTACAAAGAATTCTTTTATTTCCTTTGAGAATTTACTACTGTTTAACAAATCTTTTGTGTTGCCCTTTGATTTCACTATAAAACTTTGTTTCAAAATTTTCACAGAGAAGTAACAAATTTCTATAGAAATATTTTTCACAAAAATCACCGAGAAGAAATACAGAAGTAACAACCACAATTATTTCCTCAGGCAATCTTTTAAATTCACAATTTTACAAAACTTGCACAAAACTAATGCTTACACAAGCAATCTTTCAAAAGAAAACAAATTAACTAAATAGAGGAATACCTGTATTCCTGTAGCTTGAAGAAATTTGATTGTGGAAGAGAAGCTTTGTTTGCCTGCTGCGTGCAATCTTCCAAAGCCCTTCCAGAACACCAATTTCCAGAAGAATGCAAATACTAAACTAGAAGCAATCCCAAAACTTCTTCCAGAACTTTTAAAATTAAACCCAAAAGAATTCACCAAAAATATTTCCAACAGATCTTTGTTCTTTTCATTTCCCGTGAAGTGTTTTCTTGTTTTCCCCAAATCACATAATATCTTCTCTGAGAGAATCCTCAACAAGAAAATGCAATAAATTTAACTAACACACATGGCAAGAAGAAAATATCTTCTAACAAACTCACGGGTAATTCTTTCTTTCCTCACTTATCAAAAAATTCAATTCATTTTAAAGAATTAAAAATTCAAAAATCTAATTTACTTTTCAATTTATTTCATATTTAAAATTTCATTCCCCACAAAGCATTTAATTTATATTTAATCTATCACAAATAAGAGATAACTTTAATCAATTAATTTATTTATTTAATAAAATAATTTTAATCTCACAATGATTAAATTATTTAACCAAATAAACTAATTTAATTAATTAAATATAGTATAAAGCTTTTATTTACAACATTTAAAATTAATTTAAATAAACATTAAATTAAAAGAACATTAATCTATCATTAAATTACCAAAATTAACTTTATATGACAAATAATCAAAACAGACAAAACAAGACAACCAAAAACACCAAACCTAAACTGATGACATATTGTGACTGGGTTTGAGACTAGACTAGGAAAAACCTTGTTACTACCTCCCAATCAACATTTTTGTTGAGTCTTGACACGCTCAACCAAGAAACTAGGTCAAGTTGTTCTGTACCGCACTCCTGCAATCAAACAAATAACATGCATACATATATAATCCATGATTCAAACACACCATGGAGAAAATCACAAAAATCACAGGCACTCGCAAGCAAGTGATGTAACTCTGTTCTCCACACCAATACATATCACATCAGACTGACAAAATAAATAAGAATTAGTTTACTATAAGCATACATATAGCAATAACATCTGAAGTAATCATCTATGCTAACATAAAGCATGTCAGAAATTAATTATCACCATACAATGTATAATCACATCACAAAATAAATCCACTATTGCTCTAAAGTCAGCAATCAATACACCAAAACAAAGTACCAAGGTCTATCAAAGTGAAAAATATGCTAACGTAAAACATAAGCAAATGGAAAAAAGTTATACAAGCATAATGAGCATCACTTTTAAAATGTTGTTTTCTAAAAACTAGTTTTCGAGGGAGATGGGAAAATTAGTGCAACCGATTCCAAATTTTGAAAAAATATATTTAGAATCTATAGAAAAATTTCACGAAACTCTAGTTTTGCATCATCTTCAAATTCCTCATGGTTTAGCCACTATTGGTGCTCGAAGTGAAGATTTAGTTAAAAAAATTATTTCAAAGTCAGTTGGCCAAAAATTGTAAACCACTATTATGGGATCACCCACTCTTTAGATCTAGAATCCCCTTTTCTATTTTTGCAAAATTTGGAGTTGAGCAAAATTTTGGTGTATCTATAACCAAAATAGAGTCATCTATTTGATTAATAGATGTCAATAGTCAGATTTACTTTTTGTTTGGCTTGATTTAGACTCCCGAGGTTAGATCGAAGGGTTTGAAGTAGTTACTTTTTTTCCAGATATGGAGAGTAGATGTGATTTCAAAGTATTTTGGGCCAAAACAATCTATATGGTTGCGTTTGGGAGGTCAATTCAATGAATTTTGACTACAAATTTTCCCTATTTTGTTATCGGGAGCTTCTAAGTCAGTTTTTTTTCCAAGGTGTACAACCTCTATATGGCCCCTATGTATGTAGTTTGATAAAAATGTAGTAAAAAAAGGTTGATGTTTTTGGTTTTAAAATTTATTTTATTAGAAATTCAATATATATATATATATATAAATATACATACATATATTAAGATTGTTTTTTTGTTTAAAAGTGTGGTGGCATTTTTTTAGTGTCATTTAATTAAGGTACCCATAGGCATCGACATGAGCAAGCCTTGTGGACTCCATAGGTTCTTGGACGAGCCTTATTACCTCCCAAGGGCCTATGCAATGCTAACTAGTGGTTATAAGAGGTGTTTGACATTTATATACTTGACAAACCCATTTTCTAGGACCTCAAAAATATTTTCCATCCTTTTTTAAGCTTTTCGTGCATTTTTTACAACACCATTTTTTGGCAACGTACCATTTTCCCAGTTCTGACATTATTATTATGGTGAAGAATTGTTTTAGTGACTACTCTTTGAATGGACCTGAATATTTTGATGAATTTAGTTTTCCAAGGCTAGATTTCCTTTTCAATGAAACAAGGGGAATATTCCCTAGAATATTCTACTGACATCATGCTACCTTGGGTGGTCCCCTTTAACATTATTATTGTAGTTCAAGGATGGTTGGGAGTATAGTTTCCCCCTAGTGGGAGGAGGTGGGTTGGCCCCTACTATTCTATGGGCCCTAGGCAGTTGGGGGGAGGAAACACCAAGGGAGGTAGATATCATTTCCCTACTATTCTAAGCAAAACCCCAGTACCCAAGGCAAACCCCACCAACCATATTCGTGGACCCCACCAACCAAAAGAGAGTATGGTTGGTGGGGTTGGTTCCTTTGGTGGGTTTGTTTGTAGACCCCAACCCCACTAGCCATACCCACCTAGGTTAGTGAGGTTTGGACATAACCCATTGACCATCTTCTCCTTAGGTGGCTGGGTTCACTTTGGGTGGCCCCCTACTATTCTTAGGGTAGATAGGGTAGTGATGAGATTAGATTCAAGTTGACATGAGCTTTCTAATTAGTTGCTCTATCATGCCCACCCACCTACTTAATATCTCTCTCATTCCTACCCTATATTGAATTTCCCACCTTCCCCATAGTATTTCTCTCACTCAAATGGTTCACGATTACCCTATATTGATTGGCCACCAAGTCGGAGGGAACTATATGGACCATTCAGATCGATCCATTGATACATATTGATGAGGATGAATTTGTCAAACAAGGGCCTTATGTCCCCTCTTTGTCCCTAAGAGACGTGTTTTTATCTTTTTTCCATAACTTGGGCATACAATATCATTTTTTGTCGAATGAGATATCGTCAAAAGCTGGTTCCCCCAAATTTATAGTGGTGTGGGTATCAAATCACTAGTTTTTATTGTTCATGGATTCTATTGCTTGTTGAAGTTGGAGGTGCTATTTTCAATCCCAAGCTCATAAATTTTGACATGTTTCTCTATTTTTTGTGAGTCCAATGGCATTGGGATGGTGTTTCAGATCTCTTCACAACAATCCATGCAATTTTTCAAGATTTCTCTCTAGGTATTTTTTATTTAGGTTTTTTTTGTTTTCACACTGTAGTGAAATACTTGGAAGTCTTAGCTCCTAAGAACTTTTCGTTTGCATAGGGTAACTCATTTTTGCTATTTTACATTTATTTCTAGTATTCAATCCTATTTAGGCATTATAAACATATTTTTCATGCATATTCTCTTTTGTAGACGCAGTGCGATAAAGTGTTATTTTGGTGTATATTTTTTGGAGATTTTGTACATCTTGTTGTGCCTTTTGTACTTACACTATGATATAAACTGTCATGGGGGGTTGATGTTTTCCTTTGGTTTTCCATCACACCTTTTTCAAGTGAGTGTCCCTTCCACAAGAATAGAGAATCCTGGTGATTCTTGTCTCATGCACGTGTTCCTTAGCTTGCAAACCCTTTTATTTGTAGGTTGTTTTTCCTACATGCAGTTCTTGGTTTCACACAGTTTCAGTGTACCTATCATATTTTCAACATTATGGGGGGCCTTTCTACTATTGGTGTTAATGCTTCCTTGGTTTTACATTGGAGTGATCTATGTATCCAATTCTTGTTCCTATGTACTTTCAAATGTAGTGTACATCATTGGCTAATTATCATTATATTTCGATAAGATGGATGATTTATCAAATGAATACTCTTGCATTCCTATTTCTAGAGGTTCTTCATTTCAGCACTATATCAGTCATCATTTGATATTAGTAGATATAGCTTCTTCCTACTTCAATGAATTTCTACATGTTTTTCTTATTTTTAGGACATTATTTTGGAGGCTTTTTCAATCCTTCATTCCCTTTTTTTCTTTTGGAGAGGATTTTTTCCCATGTTGTTTTCTCATTTTCTTCAGTTGTGAGAGATCTTTTTTTTGTACATGGGTATCTCACCAGGCCTTCTTTGTTGGGACCCATCATGCATTCTTTTAAGGGTTTTCAGCTACTCCCTATGTTCATTTTAAGGGGGGATGTTAGAGTAATCATGCATTAGCTAATAATTAATTAATTATTTGTCTAATTTATTCTCATGCACTTAATCTAAACTTAGGAGGGATTTACTATGTTAACTAGAGAGCTATTATTAGATCATTTTATCTCATTCCATGAGATTTTGACACTTGTCATGATATAATCCCTTTACCATTTAGGTTTTATCCTATATAGCACTCAACCCTCATTGTATTATTCATATGCCTTTTGAATACCTTGGAAACCTTTGAGGACTCTTATTTTTCTTGAAGATTATTTAGGTTCATTTTGTAGCTTTTCTTCTTGAGAAATATAGCAATTCTTTATTTGGGGATCTCTTGCATGGAAGGTGTTTTTGTTTGTTATTTGATCTCATGGCTCATGTTTTTCATAAATCTAACAAATATTTGATCTATTAGATCAAATATATTAACATAATAAATAAATCCTTTAGTTTTTTAAATAAAATTACTAATAATTTACATCTAATCTTTTCTTCATTAGTTCTATATCTATTCATAATTCAACTATATTTGCAAAAAAGGATCAAAAGATGCTAGGGTCATAGAGAAAGAAATTCAAAAATGAATTGAAAATGATATACTGTCTTATCCTTAATTCTAAATAAATTTATGAAATCCAATATAATAAATGTTAGGATTCCCAAACAAGACCATCCACAAAAACACAATTACACATAATGATCTGCCTAATTCATATTAGAGTTAATTTGAATATACAATATGATCTTGTCTATATACACAAGGATGAGGAAATCCACTCATCATGTGGATTGAAAAGTACCTAATGATGAGGCACAAATAAGTAGACGAATGTCCTATAGGTGTCAACCTTTCAATCACTTGGAATTTGTAAACCAAAAATCTATTTGACCAATTCATCAACCTTGATTCCAAGTGTTGAGTGATCTTTGAGGTGAGATGGAAAATCTTCCAACCTAAAAAAGGTAGCACATGAGGTTTACCAAATCACTTGGTAACCTCTAAAGGTCTAAAAGGTTGCACATTTAGTTAGACAATATGTTATCTAACCTCATCAACCTAAGTACACTTAAGTATAATGAATAGATAAATTATTCACTCTAACACCCCTCATTAAGTGATACTTGGGGAGATCACAAAGTGTAAATAGATAGAAATGGGTCCCAACTACAAGGCCATGTTATGTATCCATGTATAAATTTTCTCATAAAGTGGAGTAATAGAGAAAACCTAGAGGGAAAAAAATCCTCTCCAAAAAGAGAAAGAGAAGGATTTAAGACCTAAAAAAGATGTCCCATGATGAGAGGAACATCATGATGAATAACTCCTAAAGCATGTAGAAGTTGTAAACTCTATCGATGATGAACTGGTGTTTGATAGAATCAACAAATCTTTAAGAAATGTAGATCAAGATAAGAGATACAAAACACTACATGAGTGAACATTGGAACATTACTCAACCAAGTAAACAAAGTGAATCAAACTTTGTGAAGTTGAAAATATAGATAGTATAGTGATTAGGAGTACTAGAATCTCAAAATGTGATCCACTAAAATAATCCTCCATATGAGAGATCAAGATAGAAGATTCAAGAGATCTCCCAATTTAAAGAAGATTCCTCCACTACATTAAAAGAAGCATTAGCACAACACATCATTTCCATAATCCCCCCTTAATTCTAAGAGAATAAGCAAACCATCTAAAACTAGGCACAAGAATGTGTAAGGAATGTAGAGATGTACAAAAAATTGAAAAAGGGTGTGCATCAAGGCACACACAAATGAGACGAGAATCATGAGGATCCATTTTTGTCATGGAAAAGCAAGGTAAAATATACCATGTGGCGAGAATCATAAGGATCCACAATTGTGAAGTCAAATCAAGGCTCTACACAAGCCCTCATTACACTTTATAATTTAGTGTAAGTATAAATTTCCCAAATTCCCTCCATATGTAACACACATTTGGTTTTATGGTACTTTATGTGAATGCATTGACAGGTATATTTTTTGTTACAAGTTCTTACAAGTTTCTTTTCATGAGATATTAATGAAGGAATATTCCTTTAAAACCTCAATAAAAGAAAAAAAAACCTAAAATTAAAACCTCAATTAAAATAACCCCCCCTTCTATAGCATCAATAGCTCTCTTTAGTTTAATTGAAAGTTTGTAACATGATAAACTTGATATATAAGTTATGTGTAGTTTTTACCTTCTATAATGACCTTTTCCTTGCCACTTTTCATAAATAACAAATAATTATTTTATACATTTTTCAATCCATTTATTGTATTTAGATATGTAATTCCTATTGTTGTAGACATTTTTGAAACTCTCTACTTTAGGTGACCTTTGCCTCACATCAAAATGTGATGTGCTATAGCTATCATCTTTTTGAGTGGCTTAATTTATGTTTTAATTAGTTTCTCACTATAAAAATGGTTTTGATGTACTTATTAAATAGCTCCATATATTTTGTGTCCATAAAGCATGTACCCATGTAAAATAGGCTAGATTTTGGGGTTATAATTTGGGGTAACATGTAACTCCTATAGGCATAGCGAGAATGTTAATTTCTCTTCTTATAGCTATATGAAATTGTGCTATAGTAAAATGGCCCCTTGTCATTTTCATGGCCTTTTAGATCTCTCTTCACAATGTTTGGTCCATTTTTATTTATTTATTGATGTAATGTGGCTTGAACATGCACATTAGGTCCTTAAAATTCAAATAAAATTCAAATAATGATGTCTTGTGAAGGTGTTGTGAAGTGTTGTAAAACATTTCTACCCTTCTCTAGACTCTATTTATTACAATTCACCAAAAAATCACCTTTTCATCACTTATCAAGTCCTATTTTAAAGTGTTGTAAAGTCTTGTAACAAGATTTCATGCTTTTCTAGGCACAATCTCACTATTTATACCTTTCATATGCTTTACTTGACCCCTTTATTCCCTTATAATCCTTAATTAAGTGTATTTTTTAATGTAAACCCAACAACCAACATTAAATGTGACTTAATTCTCAAAACCCACTTTCAATTCCAAGGTGAGACCCATTCACCAAGGGTGGTGAATGAGTCCCTCTTGGCTCCAAATTCAAAAA
>VDFB02188763.1:0-20342 GCA_007258455.2 Sequoia sempervirens
GGTTGTCATTAGGGTGATGAAGTTTTATTTTGGCCTGGATAAGGTCATATAGGCCATTTATTGATGTAATAAGTCTATTTTAGTGGTTATTGGTGAGTTAGAAGGTTTTAGTTGCAAATTTGCTAAATTAGTGCAAAGTGTCATTTTTCAAATCTTGAAGTGCAAGAAATGCATAGTGGGGAAGCTGAACAGTCAGGGAAGGAAAAAGGTCACTTGTGGCATTCGTTTTCAATAAATTCTTGATTAAAGGAGTTGAATATATGTATGTGAATCTTGAATGAAGGAGTGTGTGGAGAGGAGTGGAATATTTTGTACAAGCATTGATCAATAAAGCTTTGTTTTCTTTGTAAATTTGAGTTTGTTTTTCTCTTTTTCAGTGTTGTAGCAGTCAATTACATGAGCCTGTACTGAAGGGAATTGAATAAAAGTGTTTTTATTTGGGTAGAGGGATGTGTTAGCCACGTTTTGGTTTTTGTGGCATTTAAATCCATCTTGTTTTGAGCTCTTAGGGTGGATTTTACTGTAGGCGGGTCTAGAAGTCTAAATTTCAAGTTTTGAGGTCATCAAGTGATTTAATGGCTCATTCCACATAATGTATATATTGTAGCTCAGTGGAATGAATCCATTAGGTGGGGAATAGGTTAGAAGATGATTATTGGAGCAGGGGAGATCGTTTTGGAGTGATGGTATGTACCCTTAGGTGTGAAAATGTGTGATTTTGAGTGAATTTGAGTGGTTTTAGAGTGTGAATGGATGAAATCCTTTCGGGTAGTCATTTGTGAGAGTATTTTAAGCATGTACAAACATCATATGGTATGTTTGGTGTGTTGGATGTGAGATTTAATTGTGGGAAGAGTGATTTTCAATAAGGCTCCTTGGAAAACCTAGGTTTGGTGGCTTGAGAGTGAGGGTTTAGTGGATTAGTAGCTTGGTGAGCGGTTGGAGCTTTGAAAATTGTGAAATATTAAGGCTGGTAACCTATTTAATGATTTTCCATGGTGTTTGAATTGATTTTAGGTGTCTGGGAAGGTGTCTCTTTGGAAAAGAGGCCTAATTGGCCTAGTTGCCCCTATGATATAGTGGGATTTTGGAGAATACATTGAAAAATCCATCTCTAGGCCTCCTATGACCTTATGACCACTTCAAACACCCTTGTTTAAGCTTGCACATGCTTAATAATCCTTAATATTATGCTTCCCCCAAACTTCACCCACTTTTAGTCTCTAAAACCTCAATTTTCCATTAAAAAATGCACTTCTCTCAACTAGGGCTTCATGCCCAAACATACACATGACCTCCCTAGTCCTTGCAAACCTTCAAACACATCAAACCCCACTAGATATCACTAAAACCAACTGGTTCTAGCCTTCTTCAAAACAAATTCTTCAATCTGCTACTTCAACTCATGCCTTTTAGGCTTGAATTCATGCATTATATACTTGCTTGTCATTTGAATTGTCACTAATGAAATTATATATTAACTTATATTTTTATTGTATTTTACTCTTGTAGGAGTAGGTGTTGGAACACTTGAAGGAGTAGGTGTTGAAACACCTCAGGGAGGAGGTGTCAAAACACCTGAAGGAGATAAAGAAAAAGAGATACTTAAAGAGGTATGCGTTTATTTTATTTTGTGTTTGGTAAATATGTTCTTATTATCAAAAATTGTATGCTAACTTGTATCAATTTGATGTTTTTGTTCACATATATAGATTGACATTTCAAAATTTGGTATGATTGGTTCTTTGAGAGGGGCATATTCTAGGAATCATGATGGTTTGGAGAGACGTATATATGAGGTAATCAAGATTTCAATTTTAGAGTTCAATTATAATTCAATGTATATTGATTTTGATGTTAATTATTCAATTTTAAATTATATAATATAACTAATCTCAATTGTGGTTTGAATTTTTCTTGTGCAGTTACCTTCAGAGCACAAGAGTGCTTCAAAGAGGCTCCATTTTGATGATCCACCAGTAGTTTAGGATGAGATAGAAATTTTGGAATGTATATTTTGAATAGATATCAAGATGGCATATGCCACATTTTGTAAAACTTTGTTTGAGTTGGCATTGATGTCATTTTTGTATATGGACATACACTTGATTATTGGATAATTTGATATATAGAAGTTGAGAATCAAAATAATTTTTTCATCATGTGCATGTTTAAACTATTCAAAAATTTAATCTTGAGCAATTTGGTTAAATATCTATGTACAATAGCACAAAAAATAATAGTTATATTATATAGTTGACAATCAAAAATAATGAATAATGGTTAAATTATATCATATATTTGCTTAGTTATATTATGGTTAAATTATATAGTTTAAACAAAATTGAAGAAAAGAACAATGGTAAAGTTTAACATTTTAACTTTAAAGTTTAAATACACAAATGCCATTGTCTCACACTACATATTTCATATTGTATTATCATTACATATTTAAATTCAAAAAATATCATAGTTTTATGTTGATAAACATGCTGAAGTGATACAGAGCAGGGTGTCAAACTCTCAACAAACCAACTACCCTTTAATCTTCCTTCCAGACACAAAACACCATTGGATAGTCATGACTAGGGTACATAAGCACTAAATCGACAATCATCTTCCAATGAAACACTAACCAACACTCCAAAACTCAAAACTCTCACTTTTGACAAGTTTCAAGGGGGGTTTATTGAAAACTTCACCTCCAGACCTCTCCTCACTGATTCAATGCCTCCAACACCTTCAAATATTTCTTCCCTTGCTTAATTAACTCTTACAAAGTGCTGCCCCAAGTGTTTTCCATCACTACCTACTCTTAACCTCCAAATTTCATTCAAAACACACATTCTTGACAACTAGGCATCATGCCCAAACCCCTAAATGGCCACCCCTTCTCCTAAAATCATGCACACGTGCCCCCTACACCTAATTATGCCATTCTACTAATTTACAATAGAATACAATGGGTGGAAAAGACATTTGGTGGACATTTCCACACTGCCCCTATGGAAAAAGCTTGAATTTAGGCCTAGGAGGCATAGCTTGAAGTAGCAGATTAAAGCAATAGTTTGGAAGAAGGTTAGAACCTAGTTGTTTTAGTGTTATCAAGTGGATTTTGATGTGATAGAATGTCTTCAAAGGCATGGTAGGTCATTTGGATGTTTGGGCTTAAAGCCCTAGTTGAACAAAGAGTGAAAATGGGTGAAATTAAGAGGTTTTAAGAAGGAAATGTGTGAGAAATTTGGGGGAAGCATAATTTCAAGGTGAATTAAGTTTGTGCAGGGTGAAATAAGAGTGTTTGAAAATATTTTGAGGTTGAATGAGGTTTGGAGATGGGTTTTTCAATAAACACCTACTTATTTGGTGAAAAACGAGGGTTTCATGAAAGAGGGTCTTAGCAAGCGAGTTTTGACTCAGTGGTTGAAGAATTTGTGGTCTTGGAGGCAGTTTCAGACTATCCAATGGTATTTTGAGTGGGCAGCAATATTGAAGGAGAGTTCCTTTGTTAAAGTGGGCTAATTGGAGCCCTTTTTTCAGCGTTCAAGGTTAGTTTGATGGTATCATTCCAAAGTAAGTAAATGTGATTCTATGATATGTTTAAAATTTCCCCAATGGGTTCCTGAAATGGTAGTTTTCTTGTGGCTTTGAGTGGTCGCTTCAAAGTTGTCAAAGGAAAACCTAGGTTGCACACCTACAAGAATGCACAATGAAGTTGAGAAGAGTCACCCTTGTTAGGGTTTGAAGGTTGGAAGTTTGATTTATTCAAGTGAATTTGAGTTTGGATAGTTGTGGACCTCCCTTTCATTGCATCACAAAGGACCTTATTCATGACCTAAAACATTAAGACACCCTAAGCACTAACTGGTGTAGGGGCACCAAAAGCATTTTATGCAAATGTTGGTAATTGAGGTCTTTTGGTGTTGGGAATTGTTTAGAGGATCTTTTTGTTCAAAATCGAAAAGGGTTATTTGGACCATTTGCATAATAATAAAGGAGTCCATTTTATGGGATCTTCAAGTGGTTGGAAGATTGCAAGATATTGCGAAATTAATAAAATTTTGGCAGGGTTTATTCTACGTCGCAGCTTATTGTTGTTAAATGGTGGAAGTTCAAAAGTCATCTTAATTTGCTTGGTTCTTGGGAAATGAACTGGAGGTTGTTTAAATAATGAGCTTGGGCGCTTGGGTCCCCTTTACCAGTGCCTAAATGCGGCAGGAACAACTCGAGCTACATTCAACCCTCTTTTAGATCCTTCTAGAGTCCCAGAGATTCTACAAGAATGGTTTGCCAAAATTCAATATGAGGTCCTCCAGGACACCATGGTCTTTAGAGCTGCAGAATCTGAAGTCTATCCTTCTACAATAACCTCTGTTAGTTTTCACTATCTTGGAGGTGTTTTCCTTTGGCGGCAAGATTTCTCTTGGGGTAAAAGTGTCAAATGCAAGTAGTGCAAAGTTGCAAAGTGGTGCAACTTTCGTTCTGCAACTTGTGTGACCAAAATAACTATTCCAACGCTATCGAGTGGGTATGTTTACAGGAAAGGTCCTCACGCACCCAGGTGGGCTGCAAATCGCTCGGAGCTGTCTTCCGGCTACGGGGTTGAATCAACAGAGTCCTAAGAGATGCAAAATATACGCAAACTGACATGACATTACTTTCAGGACAAGTGATTTTTTAAAAGGCTGCCAGAACGTCCTGTAAGGATCGTGGCTGAACCTCTGCAATAAGCCTCCTCCGCCGGGTTTCATACTCCAGAATGCATTTTTCCTGGGTGTGAAGTTTGCGGGAAAAAGTTGTCAAATGCAAGTGAGTACAAAGTTACAAAGTGGTGCAACTTTCATTATGCAAGTCGTGTATGACAAACTAATATTTCGGCTCCGTAATATCAAGTTAGTCACATTTATGTTGGAGCATGGTCCTCTTTCTCTAAATGCGTTGGATAAACCAGCTACATTCAGCGAATCCCGCCAGAGTGCATTGCAGGCTTAGTACCAGAGCTTAGGCGCGTTATGGGACGAGTGACGAAAGTTCTCATTTGGGAGCCCTCGCCGAGTTATTATTTTCCCTCTACCAATGAAATCTCATCATCCATTTTTTGGTATCTTCCGGAGGGTGCATTTTCTTTCGGTAGCTGAGATTTCAGTGGGGAAAAAGGTTGGCTCAGAGTACAGTGATTTTCCAGGGACACTTTGAAATTGTACGCTTTCATTTTTTGCAAACTTCGTGGCGGTAGGCGTTGAACCGGCACTTTGAGAACAGGTGGTTGCACTGTTCCATGGTTCCATACTTGAAGTACTGCTTTGAATCTTCCAGAAGCTGTATTTAGGTGAAGCGAAGATCTAAGAGTCTGAAGTGCAAAATGACTAGAAACTTTAGCATGATGTTACTCGAACACCATGAAACTTAGAATCTTCTCATCTAATCCTATGGGATCATGTTGAGCCCTTCTACAATAACCTATTGGTTTTTTCTATCTCAGAGACATTTTCTTGTGGTGGCAAGATTTCGCTTAGGGAAAAAGTTGTCAAATGTAAATAGTGCAAAGTTGCAAAGTGGTGAAACTTTCATTCTGCAACTCGTGTGACCAAAATAATTGTTCCAATGCATTCGAGTGGGTAAATTTACACTAGACATGGTCCTCTTTCACACCCAAATGTTCCAAATCACTCCAAGCTACATTCAACTAGTTGAATCCCTTAAGAGTTTGAAGTGCAAAATGGCTGAAAACTTTAGCATGACATTACTTGAACACCGTGACACTTAGAAACTTCTCATTTGAGCCTATGAGATTGTGTTGTGCCCCTCTACAATAATCTATCTCAATTTTTTCTATCTTAGAGGCGTTTTCTTGTGGTGGAGAGATTTCGCTTGGAGAAAAAGTTATCAAATGCAAGTAGTTCAAAGTTGCAAAGTGGTGCAACTTTCGTTCTGCAACTCGTGTGACCAAACTAGCTGTTCCAGTGCATCTGAGTGGGTATGCTTATGCTAGGTATGGTCCTCTTTTGCACCCAAATGTGTCGAATCACTTTGAACTACGTTCAACCTACTGAATCCCTTAAAAGTCTGAAGTGCAAAATAGCTGCAAACTACAGCATGACGTTACTCGGACACCGTGACACTTAAAAAATTCTCGTCTAATCCTATGGGATCATGTTGTGCCCCTCTACAATAACCTCTCATTTTTGTGTATCTCAGAGGTGTTTTCCTATGGTGGCAAGATTTGTCTTGAAAAAAAAGTTGTCAAATGCAAGTAGTGCAAAGGTGCAAAGTGGTGCAACTTTCATTCTGCAACTCGTGTGACCAAACTAACTATTCCAATGCATCCAAGTGGGTATGTTTATGCTAGGAATGGTCCTCTTTCACACCCAAATGCGCCGAATCGCTTCAAGCTACGTTCAATTGGCTAAATCCCTTAAGAGTCTGAAGTGAAAAATAGCTAGAAACTTTAGCATGTCATTACTCAAACACCGTAATATTTAGAAACTTCTCGTCTGAGCCTATGGGATCGTATTATGCCCCTCTACAATAACCTCTCTCAATTTTTTCTATCTCAGAGGTTTTTTCCTATGGTGGCGAGATTTTGCTTGGGGAAAAAGTTATCAAATGCAAGTAGTGCAAAGTGGTGCAATTTTCGTTCTGCAACTTGTGTGAACAAACTAACTATATTCCAACGCATTCGAGTGGGTACATTTACACTAGGCATGGTGCTATTTTGCACCCAAATGCATTGAATTGCTTCGAGCTACATTCAATTGGCTGAATCCCTTAAGAGTCTGAAGTGCAAAATGGCTACAAACTTCAACATGCCATTACTTAGACACTGTGATGCTTAGAAACTTCTCATCTAATCCTATGGGATCATGTTGTTCCCCTCTATAATAATCCCTCTCAGATTTTGTTTGAAAGAAAAATAAGCATGTCTAAGTCAAGAGCAAGTCTGCCCAATCTTGGCAAGGCACAAGCAAAGTCCGCCATGCTCATGGTCAAGGAGAATGTCCAAGATGATGCAAAGTTCACTTGGGAAAGAAAATCTATCTCCAAACTACTATCAGGTCCGCCCTTGGCTTGAATAATGCTTTTCCAAGACAAAGGTAAAGTCCACCCAACTCAAAGCATACATGGAAAAGACAACGTAAAGTCAGCCCAACTCAAAGCATACATGGAAAAGACAACTTAAAGTCTGCCCCAAGCTAAAAATAGGAGATGGAAAACATATCTTGAAGTCCACCTTAGGCCAAGAAAGAAAATTATAGGCACTTGATGAAGTATTCCTTGCACAATGGCATGCACATGAAGAAGTCCGCCCAAGGTTGAAGTGAGGATGCCAAGAATAAAGCCAAGTCCACCAAGAAGTGGCAAGACACAAGTAAAGTCCGCCCAACCTTGGCAAAGCACAAATAGAGTTCGCCTAGCCAAGGAGGAAAGAAAACTCAAAAATTGGCTAAGTATTGATACCTTTGGGAGAAAAACTTAGAAAATTGGCTAAGTTTTGATACCTTGGAGAATAAAATTTCAAAATTTGGTTAAGTATCAAGGAAATTCCCTAAGCGATGAGCAACTCTGCCTAACATGGCCAACCAATCATGAAGTTTTCCAAGGCTAGAATGAAGATGTCTTTCCAAGTCCAAAGTATGAAAAATGTGGTAACATAGACAAGACAGTGAACTATTTGATAAAATATTTCAAGGAAATCTAGCCTCATAGAATGCCATGATAAGAAAATGCAATTGGAAGCTGCTTCTACTTATTAGTTGTGCAATGTGAAGTAATTGCATAACTGCTTAGGTTGACTTTGTAAAAACTATATTATAATTAAATTTTTTTCATCTATCAACATCTAGTTATTAGTTATGCAGTGTGAAGTAATGCTTTGACTTTGAAAGATGTGTAATAAAATGTAATCAACGATATGAATATAAACTACAAAAAAATATTTTTTATAATCCATTAGTTAAAATCTTTATTTTATTTTCTCTCTATATCTCTATATGCTATGGAAATACCTTTCAATTTCAAAATAAATAGATTTTATCTCTTGTTCTACAGTTTTTTACGTTTTTGTTTTTAAATGATTTTTTCTGGAACTTTTTAAAAATATCTTATACTTTTGGTTTGTCAAATTTTTCCCCAAAATATTTTTGTTGCTATGCATTGGAAGCATGAATCATGCACTTGAATAGTTCAATATACGTGAAGTATACATGTAAATAAGTGAAGCATACGTGTGAATAAGTGAGACACAAGTAATTGAAGCATTCCAAAGGATACAAACCACCATGAATGGAGCTTAATATACACAAATACGCTTTAGATGGAGCTTATTGAACAATCGACAGCAATTAATTAAGCATTAGATGTAAAAAAAAATCATGCCTACAACATTCAAGCATACAATTTACACAATACATATGATAACATCATTCAAGAATGATAGTAGCGAAATAATATTTTTTTAATCATAAAGCCATAAGGCTATACAATGATATATATTTATAAAAGTATATACAATATATCCAAAAAAGACATATTGTAGGCTTAATACAAAGGAGCCATATGATGGACATAAAATGTCACGTATATATCGATAGCACAAAACATATGTTCCAAAATGCCACATAGGCATTCAACAAACGACCCTAATATAGTCATTTCCCTCTAGGGGAAGGAAATAGATCCCGTGCTACCTTTGAAATTTGGCCGGATGGAGTGACTGTTGGTTCTCTGGTCTTTCGAACATGCTTTCTAGTCCTCCTCTCTTCACTCTAAAACTTCAACTAATACAATAAAATGTAAATATGTTAATACATAGAAATTTAATTGTGGAATGACATATAAAAATAATAATCACTTACCACATATAGATAGTCATCATTCACATTTACATCATTACCATGTCCACGATCTGGAGTGACAACCACCTGTAGCAACCATCAAGATAGAAATTAAGCTACACAAAAGTATCGTGAATTTTTTTATAATGGACCATAAAAGAGAAAATATAATGTCAAATCAACTAATCTGTTGCATACCTCTCTCAATGGATTAGAACTAGCTATTGTTGCAGCAACTTCATGGTCCATTGTGCCACCAACATCACCAAGGCTGTCTGATGTCAATGTCTACAAATGGTAAATGAAAGAGTAAATGGTAGGGTGAACTATTAAATATTAATGGGATGGGATTAGGAAGGAATAAAGGAACAAAAAGTGAATTAGGAGAAGATAATGTGACACAATCAAGGAATACAAATGCAATGTTTGTGTTTCTCATCAATTTTTTAGATTTGTATATGCAAAATTATGAAAACTAGCTAACATTGTTTTACAACACCATTATTGAATAAAGGCTACCTGAGTGTAAGTTGTTTGAGGAAATGAATTGTGAGGTGTAGAGGTGGAAGGTCCACCAGGAAACTATTTGAAATCCAAAGCATGTTATGAGACAAACATTTAAATATAACATTCAACTATTCAAATGCAATAGTAATATCTTTAATACGAGTTGCATACCTATGGACTCAACGTCGAGAACGAATAAGGGTCTATAGGAATGGGGCACATCTCATGAACACTCCAACCCTGAAATTTCATCATATCAAAATTCTACTAATTTACCTATTTTAAATTTCAAAATACAATTTAATAAACAACATTAAATGAACTTGTTGAATTTTACTAGAGTGTCAATGTTGAATATATCATTCAACAAATCATTTGTGAAAGTCATCACCTTTGCAACTAATGTAGGTTGTGTAGTTGCATCCTGAGCACTCTAATAATCATACGTGAAAACTGCACCACAAGCGCCACAATGGTGGGGTGGAGCTCGGGGCCTACGCGTCTCCTCCACACCAGGCTCTACTAGAGGCCTTGCACACTATGAAATGGTCTAGGTGAGTGAGCCAATCGACTACAGTGTGTCCGCCTCTACACTATCCTTAACAATGGAAGGAACGACGACATGATTCACCATGGATTTGGCCAAGGGTCTTAGTGCCAACTGTGGATTAAGTTGTGCAGTAGGTCTATCATGTGTGGAGTCCCCACCTCTACCTTGAAATTATAAGATGTCAAAATAATTTGGCATTTTATTGAGGATAAACTAACAATAGAGTTTCCTCAAAAAGTATTGTGGTACCTCATGGTTATTGCATGGAGGTTGGTTAAATACCATCCACCACCACTCCCAAAATTTATTTTTAATTAACTCATGTTGGCACCAATGGATGGGGAACCTCCTACATGTATGAGACAAAGGTGCATTGGTTTTCGAGTCTATAAATAAGGCACACAAGTCAGCTTTGCTATTTTTTTTGTTTTTTAACATCTGCATATGACAAACCACTAGCATAATATTGTCTCATCTCATGTCTCTTATTTGACCAAAATTTTATTTGCTCACTCATTTCTCCTACATGAGATACAATTGACTTCAATGATTCAACAATCCCTCTCCTATAAGGGTGGGTTTCGACATGCTCGATTAATCTTCCAATTAATTGTTCAATTTCTCTTTTATTGTTTTCAATTTGATTTACAATATTTTCTTGTGTTCCTTGAGGATGCCTATGAATTGATGGAGGGGTTTCAAGTTGTTCTTGAATAGGAGGCTCTTCTTAAGGGGGTGACTATGAATTCTCAATGTTTGGAGTTGGAGATTCATTCCCTGAGAATTAGAACAAAATTTTATTATAAAAACCTATTTCAATTTGCATTCTAAATCAAATTAAAAATCAATAGAATAAAAATACCATACCTCTTTGCAATCTTTGATGTCTTTGACATGTTGGCGACATCCTCATGAAAAATAGCAAGCTAAGGATGCAAATAATGGATGATATTTGGCGAGTGCGAGTTGCAAACCTCAAATCCTCCAATCCAAGCCACAGGTTGAAGTGAAATGAGGGTTTCAAATGCATTTTTTTCTTTTATTCAACTTTTTCATTTGGCACATGCCAAATTTGGCATGCACCAAATGGCCAATTTTGGCCTTTTTTTGTGAAATTTTCCAATTTGGCACCTAAATTGTGCCACAAATTGGTGCACTTACCCTGGTGCAAGGCCAAACTTCTACAATAAGGGATTATGTAGCATGGAATGACCAAAACAAAATGAATATACAAGGGTTGCGCCAAAATGCAAGCGATATGGATTCAAGAAATGCAAAGATTACAAGATAAACACTATGGATTCAAATATTCCAGGAAAACAACGATTGTAGACTATAAATATATATATTCGAACACCTAATCAATTTGTATCCTCATACAGGTGTGAATGGTGATCCTAGCCCTGCACAAATGCAAAGAACAAACACATTATTAGTCCAAGTTAGAAACAACATTCCCCATGTAATTGATTTGAAATATTAAAAACAAGAAATAAATGAAGAACATGAATAAAGAATATCTAATCTTGCATTTCAAGAAATAAAATAAACTCTCAATACATGGGGGTGGTTTCCATTTTTACATTCATGGAAAATGTGCTCCCCCACAATTCCCTTGATGATCAATGGTGAGGAATTTGATGCTCCTTGATGAAATTTTCTCTCCATGGCTAGCTAGCGAGAATCATGAAAATGGATGATAAATGACTTGGAGTTCAGAAACAGCCAGAAAGGAAAACAGTAACCTTGGTGGATAAAAGCCATGGACGGAGTAAGGCGGATGAAATGAATCCTTCTAACTACTCAGAATAATGAAAATGGAGAGGATAAGGCAAAATAATATGGATGAATGTGGGATCAATCACCAACCAATAGCATAATGCCACTTGTCAACATGTGAGTGGACAAAGGTGGAGCACATTTGGATGAATGTGCACATTAATGCAATTAGGTGGAAATTCAAACTTGGAGAAGTGACAAGTTGGAGGGAGAGAAGAAATAAATTAAATGCCACTTGGATCAAGAAAAGGACATGAAGAGACCTTTAATGCCTTGTTGGATGGACAAGTAATTTTGGGGGGAGAATTCAAACTTGGAGAATATTCCCACTTTGATGCCTTTTTGAATGAAAATAGAGATTTAACAAATTAATTAAATCGATTTTCATGAGCAAGTTGCAAAAGTTAAAGAATTTGATGGATTAAGATTAGCATTAATTGGGATTTGATTAATTAAGATGAAGATTAGTTGATTTGACAATTTGACTTAGACTTTTGGATTAATTTAAATCAAAATGAGAGGAAAATGATTATTAGATTTAATTAAATAAAGTTGGATTTATTTAATCAAAAGGGATGGTATTATATTTAAATCAAATGAAGATTAATTTATTTAATTTAAAGGAGATGGCATTAGAAGATAATTAAATAAAATTGATTTATTTAATTAAAGAGGAGAATATGATGATTTAATCAAACAAAATGATTTATTTAATTAAGAGATGAACTATGATGAATTTTTAATTAAATAAAAATTATTTAATCAAATGGTTAGCAAAGGAGACGATTTAGGACAAGTCTGTGTTAGTAATCAGGATCAAGTGCATAGGATCAATCAATACATTTTTCATGTCTACAATAGGAATAAAATAGATGGATATTACATAACCAAACAATACCAAAAAGACAACCATTCATTTTCTACAAACAAGAGAGAATGAATTCAATTGCATTGATCGGATAAACAAATAAAGAACAGTGATGAAGCCAACTTGGATTCCTACGCGGCTCAAATGGAATCTAGTGCTGAGATCGACTTCTATGTTCACAACAATCCACTTCTCCAAAGCCTTCATCTAATCTTCAATTATTTTCCCCCAATCCATTTTTTTTGAAAACAATTCATAAAATTCAATTACTCTACAAATAATTTCTTATAGACAAAGTTCTCTATTTGGAAATCAAATCCATGATCATCCATAATCTCTCCCAATGATAATTATTATTATTTTTCCAAAAAGAAGCTGTAAGATTTTTTGAACACAAAAATCAAATAAAAATCTCACAAAATAACAAGTTTCCAAACAACAAGTAGTTCGAAGTCACGCATGTGCTCCGAATAAATATTTTTCTATCTTTTTATTTTTTTATTGTTTAAACATTATCTGCTTCCGTTTAATATTTTATTTTATATTATAATATTTTTCCCACCTTTTTAATCTAAACACAACATTAATAATGAAATATTTATGTTTAATTTTTGAAATACATTTTACTTAGCAATTTAATTTAATAAATTAATTAACCAAGGCAACTCAAATACTATTTATCAATAGGGTCTATTTAATAATTTATTTATTTCAACAATTAATCAAACAACATAATTAACAAATTTAATTTAACAACTAATTATCAACAATAGTCACCCACACACAAACAAGTTCAAAACAAGAACAACTAACCATGAACAACATCCAAGACTGACGGGGTGACCACCTAGATACTCATCCTCATCGAGGATGGTGGCAAGGGTAGGGGATCGTACATTATCTTTGTTCAATAATTTTCCATTAGGTTTAAGGCATGCTCAGACCTGTCAATTTAGGTGGAGTTGATGCCTGGTACCTGCAATCCTACATCAAACAAAATGGTTGAACAACATATATATAAACATACAGTCAGACACACTGTGAAAGGAAATCACAGCGTAGCAGGGTACTCACGAATGAGTAATGCAACATTGTTCCTCTCACCAAGACACATCAAACAAGTAACCACATCAATGTACAACAACCACTTACATATCAAACAACATCAAACAATCACCATATAAACACATAGTAATCATGATTGGATAAACACATAAGGATCGTAATTAAATTAATCCACATGAACCAATAAGTCCATAAAACTATCATAGGATATGCATAAACTCAACTAATAGCAAGAACATCAAAGTGTCATCAAAATGTCATCCAGTATCGTCAAAGTAGTAAATCCAACATCTATCAAAGTGTCATAATGTTTGTCCTAATAGAACAATGCAAAATTGTTCCTCTCACCAAGACACAACAAACAAGTAACCACATCAATGTACAACAACTAGTTACATAGCAAACAACATCAAACAATCACCATATAAACACATAGTAGCCATGATTAGATAAACACATAAGGCTTGTAATTAAATTAATCCACATAAACCAATAAGTCCATAGAACTATCATAGCATATGCATAAACTCAACTAATAGCAAGAACATCAAAGTGTCATCAAAATGTCATCCGATTATTGTCAAAGTAGTAAATCGGCATCATCAAAATTATTAAAATATGCGTCCTAAATAGAACAATGCAACATTGTTCCTCTCACCAAGACACATCAAACAAGTAACCACATCAATGTACAACAACCAGTTACATATCAAACAACATCAAACAATCACCATATAAACACATAGTAATCATGATTGGATAAACACATAAGGCTCGTAATTAAATTAATCCACATAAACCAACAAGTCCATAAAAGCTGTCATATGCATAAACTCAACTAATAGCAAGAACATCAAAGTGTCATCAAAATGTCATCCAGTATCGTCAAAGTAGTAAATCCAACATCATCAAAGTGTCATAATGTCTGTCCTAATAGAACAATGCAACATTGTTCCTCTCACCAAGACACATCAAACAAGTAACCACATCAATGTACAACAACCACTTACATATCAAACAACATCAAACAATCACCATATAAACACATAGTAATCATGATTGGATAAACACATAAGGATCGTAATTAAATTAATCCACATGAACCAATAAGTCCATAAAACTATCATAGGATATGCATAAACTCAACTAATAGCAAGAACATCAAAGTGTCATCAAAATGTCATCCAGTATCGTCAAAGTAGTAAATCCAACATCTATCAAAGTGTCATAATGTTTGTCCTAATAGAACAATGCAAAATTGTTCCTCTCACCAAGACACAACAAACAAGTAACCACATCAATGTACAACAACTAGTTACATAGCAAACAACATCAAACAATCACCATATAAACACATAGTAGCCATGATTAGATAAACACATAAGGCTTGTAATTAAATTAATCCACATAAACCAATAAGTCCATAGAACTATCATAGCATATGCATAAACTCAACTAATAGCAAGAACATCAAAGTGTCATCAAAATGTCATCCAGTATTATCAAAGCAGTAAATCCAACATCATCAAAGTGTCATAATGTATGTCCTAATAGAACAACTATCAATCTAGTAGAGAACAACATGAGGGGCACTACATTTACATTTTTTCTATCAATTTCCTTAGTGTGTTGATTTAAAATATTTTCCCTTTTTGACACCCATATCTAATTTTTTTAAAATTTGGAGTAGTTTCTCTATATATGACCTTAATTTCTACATTTTAAACAAAAATATTTATTTTCCTCTATTTATATGGATAGGATCCAACCACTAGTTAGAGATGAAAAAATAATGTTATTTGACATATCATGTATGACAATGATTCATATTCTAGTCTAGATGAATGAATTACCTTCTAAAATCTCCATATCTATGGAATATGTAAAGAACAAATAATTTCCTATTTTCTTAAAACATTATTTGGTCAATATTATAGTGGTAAATTATGCAATTGAATCCATGTAAGATCATTTCATGGACAATAAGCAATAGGATTAAAATTAGGGCACTATTTTTGTAGCCCTAGGAGCCATTTTATAACACATAATCTCTCTCTACTTCTTAAAAAAGCTTGCTAAAAAATACTTTGAGTAGGAATTTTATAGTATTTAATTAATGTCCCAAGATGCATGTGCTCACTCAAATATATTTCTTCTAACTAGTATTTCTCCAAAATATATCTTTATGTTAGCATTATTTTAAAATTTTCCTATTGATAATTCTTCATTCAAACTAATTTTTAATTTCAAAACTTTTGCACCTTCTTTTATTTTTATATGTAATTACAATAAAATATATTTTTGGTATTCTATATTGTTTTATTGTGAGCCTGTCTATATATAAGGGTTAAATCAAGAAGTTGAGTCCACTTCTCATGGAAGTTTCAAACTTAGGAAAAAATGCCTAATGGGGTAGAGCAAAATGGGATCCCGATCCTTTATTTGAAATGAGATCTCATTTCATGTCGGGAATTTGAGTCAAGGATCACAAAAGGATATCATGTTTACCACAAAATAGGATCTCGTTTTGTAATAAACAAAACCCCATTTCAAAAAAGTATTTTAAAAAAGGCCCACGAGCTCATTTTTACCGACTGCAACTGCAAAACCAGAATGGGATCTTGATTTCTAGTGACCTTTGTGGCCATCAAATAGTCTAGGTAAGTGCTTTCCATTTTTCTTTTTTGTATTTACTTTTTGTTTTGTGTATTTTGTAATTTAGGTATTTACATATTGTATGGATCATCCAGCCAAATATATGAACCCTAAATTCAATTATGTAGTGTAGGAAATTGTATGCCCTTTCCAATTTCACACTTTTTTTGGGCCTCTTAATTAATTGGACTTAATTAAGATTCTAATTTCCTAAATTATGCATTCCAAAGCCTTATTTGTCTCATTTTTCAAAAGGGAAACCAACATTTAATTAAGGCAATTAATAATTAAATCACATTGGAGAATGAGTGTCATGGAATTTCAGGCTAGGAAATATTCACCCATGGGTGAATGGGTCCTCCTTAAGTGTCATGACCTATTTTTAAATTTTTTTTGGCGGTGTTTTAATGATTCAAATTTCACATGCAATTGTTGGCTTTTGGAATCTAATTTTTGAGAAATTAGATAAACACCTATAAATACATAGTTATCTTTTCAATTCAAATCTAAGACATTATCAACAAGAAAGAGGTGAACTTTATGAGAGAAAATATTATTGTCAAGAGCATTCAAGAGCAGATTTATCAGTCATTTGTTGTAGAAAATCAATATCCTAATCATCATGCCAAAGTTTGTGTGCATTCATGTCATCTTGTGAAGGATAAGTTATGCATTGTTGACCCTAAAGAATCCAAGCAATTTCAAGTTTCCAATCAATAAAATAAAGCAAGATCAATCCTTGGAGTGATATGTGTGACTTCAATCCTCTAAGGAAAACCATTAAAAGGTTTGGTGAGTTGTAAGAAAGTATTGTTTCATTCATCATTTCTTTTTGTTTTTCAATTATCATTATTTTCTATCAAGGTTTGATTACCAAACTTGGGGTTTGACCAAGGAAAACCTCCAAAAAAAATAAAAATCTTCCTATTTATGTATGTGTAGATTATAAGTTGAAGAAGGATTGAAGATCTTGAAGAGAAATTTTACATTTTTGCATTTGTTGCATCCATTATTGTCAAATCACGGAAACTCAAGTGTAGAATTTATTTATGACTTTCCAACAATGAATCCTATACAAAAAATCTTAGATCTTACTTCAGAGGACTACAAAAAGTATTTTTGGAAGTCCTAACTAGGACCCATTCAACCCTAGGTGAACCTGTCCTTCAACAGTGCTTAGAATCAACTTTTTATGCCAAGTACATGTGTCAAGAACCTTCTCATATCTGCCTGCAAATTGTCAATTTAATTTGTGTATTTTTGGAATCTTGCATTTTAACATCTAGGTCTTATTGTGCATTTAGTTTGAACATTGAAAATAATTTGATTAGGTTTCAAATATTCCCTATTAGATTAAATGACTACTATCCAAGTTTGATTGACTCATCATTGACGTTGAAAGTCAATCATTACACCTTGTGATCTCTTTCCTAATGAAATGCCCCTAGGGAAAGACACCTATTGTGGATCTTTAAAGTCCTGTTTAGTGTCCCTCTTTCTGAATATTTCATTTTGGTGAATCTGGCATTGTGCATCATAATTTTCTGATTTTGAGATCCTTGAAGTTCCCTAGATCTAGATTTCACATCATTGTGTTTGCATTCTTCATTCAGGCTTAGATTTTGCATTTTTGCATCATTTAAAACTCATAAAAATCAAAAAACATTGCATACATTTTGCATAGTAGATTGCATAAAAGTATGTTTTAGTCATTTAGGTCAAAATTTTATTCAAAATTGCATTAAAAAATGTTGTCATTTTACTCATACATTGTCATAAAATTTCATTTACATTTTCATCATAATTTTGGAAAAAACTATCACTGAAGAATCCTTTCATGTTAAGAACAGTGAACTTAAATATCAAGTTAAAAACTCAGATTTAAATTTTTAGACCCCTGTCCTAGGACCCATTTTCCCTAGGGTGAACCTATCCTGGTACAGGTGCTTTTCTAAATTTTTGCACACTATTTTGTCTCTGTAGTATCAATTTTTTCTAGCCTGCAGATCTCTGTTTCATTTTCAAAAATTGCATATTTCTATAGTTTTTTTCATCTAATTCAATTGGTGAAAAATAGTGCATTGTTTGAAATTAAAATTAACATTCAAAAGTAATTATTTTCAGGTTTTTGCATCTAAAATCAATCAATTATCATAGTTCAGATCTAGAAAATTGCAATATCTTGTTTCATACTATCATTGTGTTTTCTATTTCTAGAGGTGGTTACTATCATTAGCTAGTACCTTTTTTTCTATTTTGGGGTGCTCTTTGGGTTTTGTAAAACTTGTATGACTTTCACAAACTAGTGTCCTATTTCCAAACTTCAGTGAGATGTAGTTCGAGACTCATGGCATCCTATAATAATACATTCATTGTGGATCTTGGGTTCTCCAACTCTTTCACTCATAGTGTTGACACTAGTCAACCATTTTTGGACCATATCCCTGATGTCACATGTCCCATGACTACCTTACCATCAACCACTTACACTGATGTTGAAATCTCGATTGCTCATGTCCCTCAAGAGAAGTTGAAACAAATGGACAAAGCTTTAGAAAAACTTCAAGATTTTGTGAGTATAGAGTATATTGTTGGTGTTGCCATTCCTATCATAGATAACATGGGGAGAATTCTTGATAATGACCAAGGATTAGAGATTGTGTGTAGCCTAGCTGATATTATTGATAACCATATTCCTATAGTGGCTAGTTGTGCTCAAACTTTGGGTTACACCCAAATCCAAGGAGGAAACCATATTCCTCCCCCTAAACCATAAACTCTATTCCTACATATACTCATCCACATGTTACTACAAAAATGCAACCAACCAACAATATCACTCCAACTTCAGGTATTTCCATTGAAGATCCTCTTAATTTTGTGAATTCAAAATCATATCTCCAAACTCTCCACCTCTTAACCTAAAATTTACTTGTTTTCCTAACACATATAAACCTCCATCATATTCACCCCCATATCAAAACACAACCAATGATTCCATCATAAACCAACTCTTGCAAAATGTCACATCCCTCCAACAACAAATAGAAACATTGAACGAAAACCAAAACAAACAACTTTCACAATATGTAAAGAGAAACCCATTGTCATTGGAGATATTGAGAGAAAAAATGCCACAAGGTATAGAGATTCCTAGATTTGAGAAATACAGTGGTAAAGGAGATCCTAGAAACCATGTGTCAACATATACAACCTTATGTAGTGATTTCATTTTTGAAGACAAACTCTTGGCTAAAATTTTTCCTAGTTATTTGAAAGATACAACCTTGGAATGGTTTTATTCCTTACTAAATAACTCAATCAACCCATTCAATGAGCTCTAAACCATTTCCAAGTGCACATTGGTTCTAAGATGGTCCTACCTGATTTGATGCAATGTAATAAAAAAAAAGATGAAAAGGTCACTAATTTTGTAGCTTGTTATCAAATGCTTTACTCACAAATCAACATTAAGCTTCTTGATGTGATATGCAAAGGATGTTCATTGATAATTTACAAAAAAATATTTAAGAAAACCATGGGATGATGAAATTTCCCTCTTTTACACACTTATGCATGGCTCTCTGTGATTGTCAGAACTTACTTAACCAATGTGAAGACAAAACCCCTTCAACCCATGGGTATGTACAGGATCATCATGGAAAAAATAGGCCCTTAAGTGGCAATGAAAATTAAGAAAAAATAGAGTTAGGCAACTTGACATAAAAAATTGAATAATTTATCTATATTATTTCAAAAATATGTAGAATAGAATCTATGGAAGAATTGAATGTAGTTTCTAAGCGACTAAGTTTATTTTTAAATCTATTTGGTGAAAATTTGAAATTTCAATCTTGTTAGTACTTAAATTTCAAGGAAAAAATAAGAAGTAGGTGTTTGTATGACCACCTAACCACAATAAAATGATAATATTTTTTATAAGATTTTTAGATATAAGTAGAGGAATCATGTCTAGATGTGATACATATTTTTTTGTAATTTTTTTCCAAGTAAATAATTAATTATGAATTTTTTATTACAACTTTTAAAAAATATAAAAAATAGTATGTTTGACCACCTTAACTTG